>JANAVB010006599.1:40373450-40410950 GCA_029216955.1 Iris pallida
AAGCTGTCCTAGGTTGCCTAACTATCTCATGCAGCGTTATATAGTACTTGTCCAGATATCAGCTTCGAATGGAGGACAAGTAAAGGGTATGATATACTCAATCACAGTCTAAAACACGACAGATACACAGAAGTTATACTAAGGAATTAAAGACACAAACAACTAACTACTAAAATAATACAATATTATCTCAAACAAACTTAATACAAACTCAATATCTAACTTTAATACAACAAGTCAAAACAGAACTAAAGTAGTCTACTAGCTAATCTCCTGAATCACTCCTGAGAGTCGGGACCAAAGGTATCTAATCCCTCGCCAGGTCCATGGTAAGTAGGCATGTGTCCTCATGATATCATCTGTAATATTTTCAACAGGTCCAATCAGGACAGGAACGAGTAAACTCATCTAGAAAATCCAAGTAAATGACAAAGAACTATAAAGCAGTTATAGACAGTTTTATTGATGAGCATGGCAGTTTTATACAGGTAATAATGGCATAGGGAAACAGTAAGATACAAAAAGAAAGGTAACTAAAACAAGAGAAGAATCATGGCAATGAAGACTGTAATAAAAGCTACCGAACTAGATAACATGTATGAGTCCAGACAGTACAATATAAGTCTAATGTAATTCCAGTGTGAGTCCAGTCCATATAATCCGATACCATATGATTTTCAGTACCAGATGAGTCAACAGTGATCAGTGAAATCAGGGTGAGTCCAACTACTGATCTAACAGTGTGTTTTAAAATACCGAGGTCGACATGTAAACGACTGTAGTATCAGGCACATCTCTCACTGATCAGGCAGAGATGGCTATGCTTCCGGTAGATTCCAATAGGATTTCGGATTTGGGGTATGTCTACATGTCTTACTGAATATTTCCCCACCGCAAGTGAATCCAAAATCGATAAAAAATCAGATGAGTCCGGCCAATACATGATGATTCCAGAAATGACTCCGGAATGATTCCAATGCTCCAGTAATAGAGGCCAGCAAGTAAGTTATGTGTCGATATATGAATCCAGAAATATCCATACGTGTTGATACAGAGAATCACATAGAACTAACTAGAACTGAAATACAGTAATTGACAAATAATGAGAGAACTATCAAAGAATATACTCGCCTGATACTCTGAAAAGAGTAGTATAATATCAGATGTCTGTACCAGGTCACAATGTCCTAAAATAGAGCAATACAGTTATGACATGTCTAATATGAAGGTAATAAAATCTACAATGCAATCTACATGATTTCTAAGCCAATCTAGGTCAAGTCAAACTTGGTCAACTCTTCAGTCAAACTAAGTCAATTAAGTCATACTAGGTCACAAGAAGTTAAACTAAGTCATACAAGGTCAAACAAGGTTAAACAAGTCTAATCTAGGTTAAGTCAACTTTTGGTTAACATTCTAGCCAAACTAGTCAAGTTATCTAGTGTTTAGTCAATAATTCAAACTAGGTCAATCTTAGACTAACTAAGGTTTTGGTTAAATAGACTAGTCCACAAGGTATTAGGTCAATGGTCAACTATCTAAGTCAAACTCTATAAGGCTAACTCAAAACCAAACATAGGCTACATGTCTTAGGATACCTAAGATACTACCACAAAGCTAAGGCATAACCAATTATCTATACAAAATATACACACATAAATACATATATAAATACCAACCTTAATCCTATAATCAAGCTAATCCCATACTCCAACTCAAGTCATGACTCAACTCTAAGTATTCCACTTAACCCCAATACATATCTTATTGACATGTACTATCCATATAACCATATGGTCAAACATATCAATTAGTTAGGGTTTAGTCAACCTTAGTCAAATAGTCCTTCTAGTTCATCAAGTCATTTCTAGGTCATTGGTCAAGGTTGACCTATAGTTGACTTTGGTCAACAATGGTCAACAAGGGTCAACTTGCTAGTTAAACTAGGTCTACTAGACCTATTGGTCAATCCTAACTTGCTACTAATTAACCATAGGCTAGAGTATCTAAGGCACTATATAGGTGTCTATATCTATACATTATAGGCATACACTATGTATACCTAGGCCAATCTACTATATTAAACCTATCAATACATATATATATATTGAACCTATTATATATGTACCAATATATACCCAACTATATAACCCATATAATACATATATATAATACCAAGGCCATATCAAATATATATATATATATATATATATATATATATATATATATATACATGTCTAATATATATTCCATATATATACATACATATATAATATACATATAGACTATATAGAGAGAAATAATAGAGAGATGTGAGAGTGATAGAGAGTGAAGGACAGAGAGATGTGATAGAGAGTGACTGTGACAGTGGGGGGGTGTGTTCAGAAAAAACTGAGAACCACACCACACAAAATATACATATATGTACACACACACAACCACACCTATACATACACATATATACACATACACATACCCACACTCTCATATACATATATATACATATATACAGTATATATACACAAATATACATATATATATATACATAAAATCAAATTGAAATTAGATTACAAAATCTGGAAATACACTAAACTGGAAATACTGTGCAGTTAAGGTAATTTGGGGGAAAACACAAATTCAACACACAAAACCTAACTAAACCCAAACCTAAAGGTTGGTAATCGTGCCCCAAGGTATACTCGTGTCCCTCGTGTCCTTAAGTGTCCACCACGACGCGACACAACGTGTCCAGTGTCAAAATATAGAATCGGGTAAGTTTCAGTGTCACAGCGTCGTACAGAGATGCACACGCGTGTAGGACACAACACAAGTGTCTAGGAGTCTCGTGCTCGTGTCCCTAGGTTCGTCTAGGGTCAGGCTAGCGTCTAGGTTCCTGTACGGTGTCCACGTGTCCTCACGTGTCGACACGAGACCCGTATCAGTCGAGTTTTCTCGACTGATACACACTATTTCAGACATGTCGTGCGTGTGTTCTAGTATCTCGTGGACACGACACACGCCACGTGGGGCCACGTGGTCATGTCCATGTGTAGCCTACGTGTTAGGCTACACACTCGTGTCAACACGGGTGTCCATGACTCGTGTCCGTGCGATACGCGTCGCGTGTCAGTGAGGAAAACGTGTGCGTGCATGTAGTGGGTGTCCAGTGCAAGTGAGTTTTCATACTCGACACGACACGAGAAGTCATAAGACTTTGGGGCATGTTCGCAGACATTGCCCCATGTCCATGTCAATTTTGACGTGTCCTAGTGCTCTGTGCAGTGAGTACGAACATCGTGGTAGCATGACACGCGCGCGTGGCCTCGTGCTGCGAGTTCGTATCCATTTTGGACACGGACACAGCACAAAATGCGCTCAGAGTTGATGATTCGTGATGGGGAAGTAGGGCTATCTAAACATGCAATTTTTTCACAAAAACACAACATTAAAACCTAAGTGGCATTTCACCAAACACTGTTTTTCAAACATGGATACGTGTCCGATACGGATACCAAATCAAATCTATTTCCTAGCAAACTTGGCCTACAGGTCCATGGTACCTAGATGCATGAAACTATGAAGAGAAAACACAATATTAACTAGGTTTGAGGGTATTTACCTATGAGTGCAAAATCCTCAATAATAGGCCTATTTGAATGAAAATCTCCTTCAACTCCCAATGTCCAAAGCTTCACAAATCCTTGCAAGCAAGCCATAACTGGTATCCTCTAGTGTAGGGGGTTCCAATGCAAGAAACTAGGCTCAATTTGGAGTCAAAATAATTAAATGGCGAGGGTGTGAAGTTGTAGGAAAAACTAGATTTTTATGAAATGAAAGGAGGCATGAATGAAGGGGGGAGGGTGTTCATATAGGATGGGGGCATGGGTTGGCTGCCATGGGGGGGGGAGGGGGTGGTAGGGTAGATATTTAGGGTTCCTACCACCTTGCAAACTTAGCTTCTAAGTCTTGGACCAAGGGGATAGATATTTAGGTTTCTAAAATATCTAAAAAGTAACATCTAGATATTTATCAATCTAGATATTTATACATAAAGTTAACATCCTCTACTTAGTCTTCTAGGTTAGTTACTAACCTCTAGATTAGGCTAAACTAGGTTAAGGGCTAACATGACACTAATCAACTAATTAAATAATATAAATCACATAAATCCAAATAATTCCAAGTAAATTCCAAAATACCCTTTTGACTAAAAAGTGGTAATTTGATATCCTAATCACATGGTTAGGCTACATGGTCATGGTTAGTCTCTAGGTTATGAAATCTCTAGGGTTTACACTAGGGTTACACTAGTAGTTACCAAAGTCATAAGCCATGACTTAATAGTTTTAATCTAACTAAAATTCACCAAAAATCATAGTATGACTAAACACCATTATTAATAATAAAAATAAAAAATTTGCAAAATATCCCATTTCAGAAAACTGGGTGTTACAATTTTTCCATCCATTTGGCCATTCATTTCAGCCCATAGCAGCCCCCATTTCAGGTTCATATAGTCCCTATTTCCAGCTTCAATTTCAGTCCCATTTTGACACGAAATCAGTCCATATCAATCCATACAAATTCCAGTCCATATTCACATCCATTCAATCCAATTTCAGCCCACACATTAACCCATTCATTTATGTATTCATATATATACTCATACACCCTTCATTCACTCACACTTTCAATCATTCAACCATAATTCATTCCCATTCATCCATTCTTCATTCATTCCACCCATTCATCATCCATTCATTTTATACATTCCCCCATTCATTCAGTCATGCATTTCATTCATTCAAATTGTTCCATCCATTCATCCATTCACATATACACTCCATTCCAATATAAATTCAGCCCCCTCCTATTTTCCATTTATTCATTTCATTCAGTCCATTTGATCCATACATTTCAGTCCTCATTGCATAAGTATCAGCCCACTATTAGGACCCTTAGATACCCTATCTAACCCACTAGTTTGGCCTTAGGTTAGTGTCTCTAGATGGTGTCTTAGAGAGTGGTTAGTTAGTATGGGTTTTGAGGTTGGTGTTAGAAGGGTTAATTTGATGTTTATGTTAGTGTTAGATAGTGGTTAGTTAAGTTAGTGCCCTAACTAGGTTAGTATCCTAGTGGACTAGTAGAGAGGGCTAACCTAGACACTAGAAGAGTGTGGGAGAGTGAACTAGGAAGGTTGGTAGAGAGTAGGGTGTGGTATCTCAAGATACCATAGCGTATCATGACGATATACTAAGGTAATATTGAGATAACCAACATGACCATAAGATGGATTAGATGCCGAAGAACCCTAGATTTTTTGGTTGGTAAACCCTAGATAGGATAGTATCTAGCTACCCTAAGAAGCCTAGGCTAGTATCCTGAGATCTAGAGGGGTTTCCTTTGTAATGGGGAAGGTATCGGGAATACCTTGTAAGGGTAAATGTTAGGATATTGGATAACAAAAGGTATTGGGTTTCTGATTGCTCGATGGGGTTACAAATAGGTTGTATTGGTAGGTAATGACTAGATGAGGGTAGTTTAACCTAGTTTTGAGCTCCGTTGACCAAGAGTTGACTTTTTGACCGAAAGTCAACTTCAAGTCAACGCTTGACTTAGAATTGACCAAGACCAAACCAGAGTTGACCAGTTGACTGAAAGTCAACAGTTGGTCAACATTTGACTAGTTTGACCCAGGGTTGATATCACGACATGCACCCGCTTTTCGGATACGAGACGTGTCCAAGCCAGCCTACGCCGCAGAGTCGGCGGTAGAGCGCTGTCAAGCCCGCAAGAAAATAAATGCCCAAAATATCACATCTGCTGCTCATTTACATTTCTAAATTTATTACAACAGTTACAACATTTATGTTTAAGGGAAAATTCAAGTTTTACAATTAATGGAATGATACAATTGCTTTCTATTTCTAGGTTGTCTTCAGCATACCCAAGTCTTCCCAATGCTAAGAGTGATCGCGGCTAAACCTGAAAAATATTAGTTTCTAGTCAGGAATGGAACAAGTACACAAACCGATGATAATGCAAAACACAATAGAATTAACAAGACATAAAAATAGCATATGGAATATGAAAGCTAGTAAGAAAACTGATGACATGGCACGGTAGAGAAGCATGGAAAAACTAAAAAAAGACATCTATCTAGGTGGTGTAAAATATCCTTTTTCGACATGTGAACGGCTAGAGGTAAATACGGCTCACTGCACGTGTCGTGTGCAGCTGCTATCGTTCAAGAATAGACTCATGGGAAAGTTCTGGGTAGTTCACATGTTTACTTAAATATTTTCCCTCCCGACTACTCCGTGTGACGAGCGTGTCAACAAGCAGTAAGATATATGTATAGACATGAAATGAAAACACTACTATGAATCGGAAAGCAATCAGAGAGTGCACTTGCCTGAGGTCCTTAGTTGGAGAAACCAATAATACCATACCACTCAATGAGCTACAATCAATCAACACATGTAGAAGTCTCCGGATACTGAAATAAATATTACCAACGTTCTCAGAATAGTCAAATTAGCTAGGATTGCCTGTCCTTAAGTCCAATTCTGGACACAGGAGCAAAACGGTAATTTCGGACAAAAACAGTGTCCGCCGTTGGACCCGCTTTGCACCAAAAATTGTGCCAGAGTCAACGGTCTCTAAAGTCGTCAAACTACATGTCTACAGATTCAGTTTTCCGATACGAACCCAACCGTATGTCCAAAGTTGGATTCCGGCGGGCCGTGCACAAAATCGCCCGTTGAGTGGAACCGCGGGGCCCACAAACGGTGATTTTATCAACAGTCTCAGAATCGGACCAAACTTGGCATGCAGGACCAGAAAAATAATACGGTTCTGTTGGCGCAAGTTTCGTCTCGATCTGACGAACGTGCACAAAGTAATTGAGAAATTTGTAACGTGCACGATACGGTAAATTTTGACGGATACGCATCAAATTCGTCGCGCACACGCGACCAATTTGAATTCCGTCAAAGCCCACACGACCATGAAGCTGTTACGTAGCTTTCGATACCTTCGGTTCGCGACCATGTCGCCCGGTTTTGGCGGGACGTATATCGTGTGGAATAATTTTCTAGTTTTTAAAACAGGTTCTTAGGAAACTTTGGGATTCGATTTCTCGACGCGTAGTCGATGATTTACGAATCCACAAAAAGGAATGTGAAGCCCTATATGTTGTCTATAAACCTATTCAAACGGATTTCAAAATCGATCACTGGTTTGCAAGAAATCGAGACTCAAACTGGGGACCTTGGGACAGTCTCTCTACTCAGAATTTCGAGATTTTTCTCGACTTTGGGAATCGATTTGCGACGCGCACATCGCGTATTATACGAATCTATTTGAAGGGGATTGAAAGCGTATATATTGGGATCGTACCTGAGTAAATATCTCGGAAAATGATTGAGCGACGGGTGTGGATTTCGACCGCGAAGTTGTGGTCGCCACAGCGCCTTGCTGCTGTCGCTGGACTGTGTATCGGCGCTGCGCGCATTCGCGCGCTGCCTCTGGCGGAGATTGCCGGCCGGCGGCGCCGTGCCCAAGCTGGGAGGGTCGCCAGGGTGGCCGCCAGGGTCGGGGGCTGTCGGCGTGCGGGTTTGTGTCGAGGAGTTAGGGTTTTAGTTTGTAAGTGTTTATATAAGGGGGGTCGGGGAAGAGTCTTTGTTCGGCTGCTCTGTACGGGCCGAGCTGGGTTGTTCTACTGGGTTGCGTTTGCTCAGCTCGGATCTGAGCTCGAGCACCAGTTAGCCCCTGGCTGGGTTGCTAGTGCTATTGCTTCTCTTGTATATATTTAAGTATAATTATATATATATCTTTGTATATGTGATTATTTATATACATACACCACATATTATATTATATATATATACACGCACACATACGTATATATATATTTATATTTATATATATGCACATACGCACATATATTTACATATACGTACACATGTACACTATATATATTTATATACACGCATACAAATATATATATATATATATATATATATATATATATATATATATATATATATATATATATATATATATATATATATATATATATATATATATATATATATATTTATATATATATATATATATATATATATATATATATTTATATGTATACAAATACAAATACATGTATATTTATACCTACATTTATATATATATATATATTTACTTAAGTATCTACACATACAATATTTTCACATATCTACAATTACATGTATATTTATTTATACATACATTTATGTATCTATACATTATAGACTTATTTATATAATACTAGTATATTTATATATTTTACTCACGTATATTTATACACACTGGTATATATACATGCACATATATATATTCACACACATATACCCAATAATATTAAAATAGTAATATTTCATAATAACTTCAATAATATTAATATAAAATAATAAAATAATTGCAATAATAATAATAATAATAATAACAATAATAATAATAATTATGATAATAATAATAATAATAATAATAATAATAATAACCACGAAATTTAATAAATCAATAACGGTGTATACACACCATGCACAGTCTAATAATCCCAAAATGCAAGAGGGTCTATTTTATGTAATTATCATTGAATATTAAACAATAATGATATTTATAATATCATAAATATGAATACTAGAAAATATTCATTAAATAATTAAAACGGAAATCCACACACTCATACCAAAATATGTCAACACGAATGTCATTGAACGTACTGCATGACTATATGGGCTTGGGCTCAGTTCGGGTCCAGTTCGGGCTTGGTTCGGTACAACCGGGTCGCTACGAAGTCAATAAATTTAATAATAAATAATTAAACTATTTATAACGGTCATGTCGCAACTTAACCTGGTTTTCCTAGTTAGGACATCATTATGGCTCGGCCTTCCCTGGCATGGCTAATACACTAGTCTAGGCACGCCACTGCACTATCAGTACCACGATTTCTAGTCACCTTGTACTCCAAATTTAATCATGATTAGAAATCATCTACCGTAACAATTAACTAAATAATTATTCACAAAAATTCTAAAATTACCATTTAAATGAAATAAATAAAATAAAAATATTTTAAGGATTTTTCGGGAAGGGGAGCTACAAATCTACCCACCTTAAAAATAATTTCGTCATCGAAATTCTAATTCATAACTATTTCTAAAAAAATCAAAGTCTACTATCACTTTAATCTCCTCAATTTTAATTTCTAAAATATTTTATGGCCTTCTCTAGTCATTTGGTATTTACGAAATCTCGAGGACTTCTACCCACCTTTGGTCACACTATTCCTCAAAATTGCGGTCACCAAAACCCTATAATCTTCTAACTAGTGGCTAAAAATTCTACCAAAAGTATCTAGAACATATGGTAACTCTAATCCCTCATATATATAAACAACCAATATTCAATAGTCAAGCAATATATACTATAATTTAAGGATTCCTAATAAATTTTAGACAGCACGATCGTTCGTCGCTCCGAAATAGGAAGGGACGAGAATCAACGGTACGGAAAGCAAGGGAGTATAATCGAGAGCAGATATGGAATTTTCAAGAGTGGCAGAGAATATCCAATAATACAGATAGGAAGAGTATTTATGAACCCTATAGTCTTATTCGCTAGATTAGGCTACTCTAGTCCAGTCACTTGCTACATCGAAGAATCCTGCGTTACTTAGGGTGGCCTGCAATCCGTGCAATACAGAAGTCTCGTTCTCAAAATTCTAATTCAAACAGGGTTCCATAATGGAACGGAATTCGAGAAATCAAGATTGTGGCCTTAATAGGTTCTCTATTTGGGCATCGGTCGCTGGTTGGATGAACCTGGGATTTCAATCTATTTTGACTGAACACGATTCCAATGATAAAACTATTTCTGTTAGACTAGGATAACCTAGAATAGGATTCTACCCAAGGGGTTGAGCTAGTCGCCCGTCAGGTTGTTTAGCTCGGTTTCTAGAGTCCAAAATGCGCCTTCGGTGACTTTGTGTTTAAGTAGCACATGAGGCCTCCATTGGACGGTACACTAGTGGCAGATGCGTAGTGGGCTTTGAGTAGATCGCAGCCATATATTGGATCGAAGGAAATGAGTCGAGGTTGAAGCTCTAAGGGAAGTCGAAAAAATATACCGGTATTACGGTAAGGGTTATGGCTAATCCTTTTAACCTGAAAGTCGTACCCTAAAAATAGAGTACGAGGGGACGGATTTGAGTGGGACATGATATACCTAGATGAAGGTGGACTCGTCTAGATCTTACATATGAAATTTGTTGGAAGATAACAACTGTCCTCGTGCTCCGAATATTAATGACACGGCCGGGGACACAAAATGATCTAAATGAAAAGTGGGAGTCCAAGGGCACTAATAATCATCCTAAAGGAAATTATTCTAATCACTCGGCAGTCCTGGTATATCCTAAAATTTTTGAAGGCTTGCGGTCTACCCACCTTAGATGCTAGGATATGGTGGCAAGGTTCCTGTCACTAGGCTGGCCGATCGTAGCTACACTTGCATATACAACTATCATAGCCATGGGAATACTCTGTATCTATCTATCAATTACGAGCTTTCGTCTTTCCAATCAGTGAAGACGAAAACAATAAAGAGTTCAAGAGAGATGTCACTGAATACAATTTACGTGATTCAAAGACGGATGCATAATTCAAGAGGAATGGTCAAAGCAATCGTGGATGAGATCCTAGAGACATCTACATCTCAATCCACGTAGGGTAATTAGATAAAGAGCGAACCCAATGCATCATGGTTGATCAGACCGTAATACAATAATTCTGATTAGACAATATGTTAGCGGGCGTTCCCAATAAACATATGTCTCGAATCAAGCTCGATAAAAGAGTAAGCTTGCAAAACTAGGCTGTAATAGCATTATTGGTCAAGATAGTCAAAATATAAATAGGTGAGATTTTTGGAAAGGAGGCACAATAGTTTGAGTTTTGAGATAATCAAAACCTTACCTGGTGTTCTTGCTTATACAGTCTTCCTATAATCTTTCTATCTCTAAGGCCTTGGTCGACTAAGTGATCATGGGTTTCTGAATTCTATATTCTAGGCAAACCTGTTAGTGTCAGTAAATTACCTCGTCAATGGATCACAAGGACCACGGAAGACCAGGTTGGGATACACGCTATTCAACTGGCAGAACTTTTACTAGTTTTGGCTTTGGATCTTCTGGGACACACAGGCCAGCTCCTATCCTCTATTGTATCCTAAACTGGTAATCACGTCTGAAGTCATTTCACCGGGAATTATGCCTCGCCTGCACACTCTGGCTGTGACAAACCCTTGGTTCCGTGATTCAGATGTGATAAGCTATCAGGTACTCTACGCTATATTGGCACAAGGGTATCTAGGATCTAAAGAGGTCAACGAGAACATAGTCTTAGCAATGTTCCATAGACTATGATCCTTCGAGATGATTTCAATTCTGTGGGTTGTGCCTTGCCAGTGCGCTGCTGGCTGCAGTGAACCCACATCTCCACTCTCAGCTAATTGATGACAGTGCGCTGCTGTCTAACTATTATTAGTTAACTAATACTCCTTTAACTATATTCGTAAAAATTCCATGGCCTCTAGAGATTCAAACAGGTTGACAAAAATAAGACGTAGGTATTTGTCCTATTAGTCACAACACCTAAACAAAAGAGTTAACATGGAGAGATTAACTAAAGACAAAAGGAATATAAACATTCGAGTATCTATTTTATATGTATTTCTATGGTTGAGGGAAAATCTCAATAAATCTACTTCGAGATTCGTATGCAAATAACAGAATCAGAAAAATTTAAACTAATTCCCTACAGCAACATAGTATTTAAAATAGGCAATTCTAATTTATGATATGATGTTATATCTAATAGAGCAAAAGATAATTGAACAGATTATCAAGGTGAAGGCCTAACTAACCAAGCGAATAGTGGATCCACATGGGATCATAATGTCATACCAAAAGTATCAGTGTATCATATAGAGACCTGGCAAGCATTCTAAATAGCATGGCCTATCTAACAACATTAACTACCCAACGGTCAATTTAAACAAGGGACTCCTAGTCCTAGTCATTCTTTTAAATCAGTTCAATCCTAATTATGAGTGAGCATTTCCTAGGCGCAGGCTCACAGTGGTACGACTAACTTAAGTACCATCACGAGTTCGCATAAATTACAAAGACGGACCTGCATGGGCTACCACAAAAACTTGTCACGACCTGCACCCGCTTTTCGGATACGAGACGTGTCCAAGCCAGCCTACGCCGCAGAGTCGGCGGTAGAACGCTGTCAAGCCCGCAAGAAAATAAATGCTCAAAATATCACATCTGCTGCTCATTCACATTTCTAAATTTATTACAACAGTTACAACATTTATGTTTAAAGGAAAATACAAGTTTTACAATTAATGGAATGATACAATTGCTTTCTATTTCTAGGTTGTCTTCAGCATACCCAAGTCTTCCCAATGCTAAGAGTGATCGCGGCTAAACCTGAAAAATGTTGGTTTCCAGTCAGGAATGGAACAAGTACACAAACCGACGATAATGCAAAACACAATAGAATTAACAAGACATGAAAATAGCATATGGAATATGAAAGCTAGTAGGAAAATTGATGACATGGCACGGTAGAGAAGTAAACAAGGAAAAACTAATAAAAGTCATCTATCTAGGTGGTGTAAAATATCCTTTTCGACATGTGAACAGCTAGGGGATAAATATGGCTCACTGCACGTGTCGTGTGCAGCTGCTATCGTTCAAGAATAGACTCATGGGAAAGTTCTTGGTAGTTCACATGTTTACTTAGATATTTCCCCTTCCGACTACTCCGTGTGACGAGCGTGTCAACAAGCAGCAAGATATATATATAGACATGAAATGAAAACACTACTATGAATCGGAAAGCAATTAGAGAGTGCACTTGCCTGAGGTCCTTAGCTGGAGAAACCAATAATACCATACCACTCAATGAGCCACAATCAATCAACACATGTAGAAGTCTCTGGATGCTAAAATAAACATTACCAACATTCTCAGAATAGTCAAATTAGCTAGGATTGCCTGTCCTTAAGTCTAATTCTGGATACAGGGGCAAAACAGTAATTTCGAGCAAAAACGGTGTCCGTCGTTGGACCCGCTTTGCACCGAAAAGCGTGCCAGAGTCAACGGTCTCTAAAGTCGCCAAACTACATGTCTGCGGATCTAGTTTTCTGATACGAACCCAACCGCATGTCCAAAGTTGGATTTCGGCGGGCCGTGCACAAAATCGCCCGTTGAGTGGAACCGCGGGGCCCGCAAAACGGTGATTTTATCAACAGTCTCATAATCGGACCAAACTTGGCATGCAGGTCCAGAAAAAAGATACGGTCCTGTTGGCGCAAGTTTCGCCTCGATCTGACGAACGTGCACAAAGTAATTAAGAAATTTGCAACGTGCACGATACGGTAAATTTCGACGGATACGCATCAAATTCGTCGTGCACACGCGACCAATTTGAATTCCGTCAAAGCCCACACGACCATGAAGTCGTTACGCAGCTTTCGATGCCTTCGGTTCGCGACCACGTCGCCCGGTTTGGCGGGACGCATGTCGTGTGGAACAATTTTCTAGTTTTTAAAACAGGTTTTTGGGAAACTTTGGGATTCGATTTCTCGACGCGTAGTCGATGATTTACGAATCCACAAAAAGGAATGTGAAGCCCTATATGTTGTCTATAAACCTATTCAAATGGATTTCAAAATCGATCACTGGTTTACAAGAAATTGAGACTCAAACTGGGGACCTTGGGACAGTCTCTCTACTCAGAATTTTGAGATTTTTCTCGACTTTGGGAATCGATTTGCGACGCGCACATCGCGTATTATACGAATCTATTTGAAGGGGATTGAAAGCGTATATATTGGGATCGTACCTGAGTAAATATCTCGAAAAATGATTGAGCGACGGGTGTGGATTTCGACCGCGAAGTCGTGGTCGCCACAGCGCCTTGCTGTTGTCGCTGGACTGTGTATCGGCGCTGCGCGCGTTCGCGCGCTGCCTCCGGCGGAGTTGGCCGGCCGGCGGCGCCGTGCCCAAGCTGGGAGGGTCGCCAGCTGGCCGCCAGGGTCGGGGGCTGTCGGCGTGCGGGTTTGTGTCGAGGAGTTAGGGTTTTAGTTTGTAAGTGTTTATATAAGGGGGGTCAGGGAAGAGTCTTTGTTCGGCTGCTCTGTACGGGCCGAGCTGGGTTGTTCTACTGGGTTGCGTTTGCTCAGCTCGGGTCTGAGCTCGAGCACCAGTTAGCCCCTGGCTGGGTTGCTAGTGCTATTGCTTCTCTTGTATATATTTAAGTATAATTATATATATATCTTTGTATATGTGATTATTTATATACATACACCACATATTATATTATATATATACACGCACACATACGTATATATATATATATATATATATATATATATATATATATATATATATATATATATATATATATATATATATATATATATATATATATATATATATATATATATATATATATATATATATTTATATATATGCACATACGCACATATATTTACATATACGTACACATGTACACTATATATATTTATATACACGCATACAAATATATCATATATATATATATATATATATATATATATATATATATATATATATATATATATATATATATATATATATATATAAATATATATATAAATATATATATATATATATATATATATATATATATATATATATATATATATATTTATATGTATACAAATACAAATACATGTATATTTATTTATACCTACATTTATATATATATATTTACTTAAGTATCTACACATACAATATTTTCACATATCTACAATTACATGTATATTTATTTATACATACATTTATGTATCTATACATTATAGACTTATTTATATAATACTAGTATATTTATATATTTTACTCACGTATATTTATACACACTGGTATATATACATGCACATATATATATTCACACACATATACCCAATAATATTAAAATAGTAATATTTCATAATAACTTCAATAATATTAAAATAAAATAATAAAATAATAGCAATAATAATAATAATAATAACAATAATAATAATAATAATGATAATAATAATAACCACGAAATTCAATAAATCAATAACAGTGTATACACCACCATGCACAGTCTAATAATCCCAAAATGCATGATGGTCTATTTTATGTAATTATCATTGAATATTAAACAATAATGATATTTATAATATCATAAATATGAATACTAGAAAATATTCATTAAATAATTAAAACGAAAATCCACACACTCATACCAAAATACGTCAACACGAATGTCATTGAACGTACTGCATGACTATATGGGCTTGGGCTCAGTTCGGGCTTGGTTCGGTACAACCGGGTCGCTACGAAGTCAATAAATTTAATAATAAATAATTAAACTATTTATAACGGTCATGTCGCAACTTAACCTGGTTTTCCTAGTTAGGACATCATTATGGCTCGGCCTTCCCTAGCATGGCTAATACACTAGTCTAGGCACACCACTGCACTATCAGTGCCACGATTTCTAGTCACCTTGTACTCCAAATTTAATCATGATTAGAAATCATCTACCGTAATAATTAACTAAATAATTATTCACAAAAATTCTAAAATTACCATTTAAATGAAATAAATAAAATAAAAATATTTCAAGGATTTTTCGGGAAGGGGGGCTACAGTTGACTCAGTGTTGACCAGAGTTGACCAGAGTTGACTTTTTGACCAAAAGTCAACTGTAAGTCAACCCTTGACTCAGATTGACCTAGTTTGACTTGGATTGACTTCCTGTGACCTTGTTTGACCTTGGTTGTCCTAGTGTGACCCAGTTTGGCTTAGTATGACCTAGTTTAGCTTGGTGTGACTTAGTTTGACCTAGTTTTGACTTAGACTTGCATATCATGACTAGATTAGCTTTCCTTTCATTATTAAATCATGTTTTGACTTGTAGTATCTCATCTTTAGGTCTGTGATTACTCTGAGCATCTGTTCACCCTATCAGTTTAGGACCACAGGCGAGTACATTCACTGATAGTTTTCATTATCTTGATACCTGTTATATCAGATTCAGTTGTAGTGTCATACTCGATTTCAAGTCACGATAGTTCACGGACTAGTATATGTTGGATCATGACATGGAATGTTGTTCCTAGATTTTCGTAGTATATTGGTACATTTTCTGTCTTATTTCCCTGTGCTTATATAGACACTGATTCCTAAGGGGACTTGCTACCCTCTTATGGAATCCCGTGTCATGACCTGTTATGTCCAGATCCATTATACTATTCAAGGATGGCAGAATTATTAAGGGTTATGTGATCAAAGCCCCATGTCACTATTATGCTTGCTCCACTCTCACCTTACGTAGGGTGTAGCAGATTCCTCCGTGTGCTTGTTATCCAGGTTGGCCGGCATGACCCTTTCGTGAGATTTTCGTGTGATTGTCGGGCCAAGTGGATAACCTGTCTTATAACATACCCAAAGCAGATCACATAACGCTGTAATAATTCAAGTCATATTTTATATTTATTTATCATAGGAGGCTAAGTTCTGTTCGGAAGAAGGGTTACAACCCCGGTCCTCGTTTGGTTTAAGGGTTGTAACTCGACTTCTGAATAGTTCCTAAGTCATCCTATATGTATACCGTCGTCCTATTTCAGTACGCTCATCTGGTTATATATTTCCTGTAGATTTTGTCCGATATTTTATATATTCTACATTCTCTTATGCTATACTTTGATTGAAGGCTAGGTTCTGTTCGGGAGAAGGATTACAACCCCAGTCCTTATTTGGTTTATGGGTTGTAACTCGGCTTTCGAATGGCTCCCAAGTCTTTCCATATCTTTGTCGTGTATTTCATTATACTGTCTCTTATAGAATTTGTCAATTCATATGGAACTGCTGTTAGTGTTTGTACTTGCTCATTTTTCTAACAGGATACCGTTGACATATTACAGATGTTTCTGAGGCAGGCTGCTCGACCTACTATAGGCTCGAGACAGAAGGAGACTTAGGCCAGGACTGTGGCCTGATAGTTGAGCCACTAGATTTTATACTCCCAGAGTAGTTAGCTTAGTTAGGCTTGCCTGGACTGCGATCCAGCTTTGTTTTAGACTGTAGTAGCTTATATTTATATTTTGTGACTCTGTGATGTTGGTTGTTTCTCTCTAGCTGTGTTTAATGTTGAACTCATTTTTCGTTTTCACATCTACCATATTTTCTATTTTGTGCTATCTATCCTTGTTTGTTCTTGTGATTGAGACTGTATTGCTATGTCACCTCCATTCGGAGTGTATATACTGTACAGGTACCTTTATACTATTTAATATAGTTTTTGTAGACGACCGATACAGCGTTCTACCGCCGATTCTGTGGCGTAGGTTGGACGTACCCACGTGCTCGTACCCCTAATCAGGGTGCGGGTCGTGACACATTTTTTGGTAGCCCACGCAGGTCAGTATCGTAATTAATGCGATCTCGTAATGGTGCTCGACTTAAAGTACTAATTACGAGCCTGCGACTAGGACATAGGATCTAGGATATGATAGGAGTTACTCAATCACATTTTAAGAAAAATTCTGATCTTTTGATTACCATGACAATTTTTCTTGCATTTGAATTCAATTGTCCTCCTTTGATAATATCTTATCTTGTGCCATATTGATCTTTTGGGTTCAATTCGTCCTCAGGATGGTGATTACTCGCTCTCAGGCAGCAGGGCGTAGTATAGTTCCAGAGAGATCCGGTCCAGTAGGACCTCCACTTCCGGCTACGGGAGCAGCAGTCTCAGTTCCTGCCCTCCAAGCGGGAGTAGCAGTCGAGAGAGTTGCCATCTCAGTTCCTGTCCTTCAGACGGGAGTAGCAGCGACAGTTCCAGGAGGTCTTCCACCTCCAGCAGCGGGACCGTCCGTAGTCGTTCCTGAGACTCTTCCACCGCAGCCTCCGCTACCGACTGATGCACAGCAGATGATGGCCCTTCTACAGCAGATGTTGCAGACCCAGAGGGCCCAGGCCGAGGCACAACAGCATCAGGCTGACGCATTTCACCGCCAGACAGAGGTGCTACGGTAGAGCAGGGAGAACTCCCACCGGTTGGTGATGGCAGCAATTGAAAGGGTTGTACCAGGTATAGTTCAGGGTACCCCAGTCAGCACCAGGGACATGACCAGAGACAGACTACTCCGTGTGGCTTCTGCGGGAAGCCGGGGCATACTTGGGAGGTTTGCAGGATGAGGTTGGGCGTGTGTCTATACTGTGGAGCGCCCGACCACTAGCTGAAGGATTGCCATATTCGTAGAGTCCGAGGAGGCCAGGACAGAGTACAGCAGGCACCAACACGTGCCCACCAGCAGCAGGGTCAGGGCCAGAGGCAGGCCATGCAGTACAGTTTCTGCAAAAAGTCGGGGCACACCCGGGAGGTTTGCAGAAAGAGGCTGGGAGTTTGTTTATTCTGTGGAGCTCCAGATTACCAGATGAAGAACTGTACTGCTTGTGCAGCCAGACAGACAGACTAGGACAGAGTACAGCAGGCTAGGGGAGGCCAGCAGGGGCAAGATTTCGCTATGACAATTGAGGACAGTTTGGCAGTAGCAGGCCAGATTACAGGTTCCAATCTTTCGATCTTATTTTCGTATTGTCTCCTTATAATCGTCTTGAAATTCGATTCCATCTGTTCTTTGATTGTTTGATGAAATTTTTTGTTCTTGTGATGTGATTTTCTTTCTGAGATAAGTCGTATGGGCTAGGTCGTCTCGATTATGAGATTTAGAATCCTCTAAGGTTATGCTAGCAGGCATAGTGAGGACTTATAGTCGGATTATGGATGTATTTCTCGGGTGTGAGAATTTAAGGTTTTCGCTTCCAAGCATGCGGCAATACAAAAATTTTAAATACCATAATTCTAGAGGTATGTACCTTAGTCAAGGACTCTGTGATTATCGTAGCCTTGCTCACTAGCATGACGGAGATTCTGAGTATCATGATTCTGGACAGACGCATATGATTATCGAACTGCATGAATTTGAGATTTTGTTTATGGGATGTTTGACCTATAAGGAGCACTACCACCTTAATTTTTGAGGATGAATTCTTTTAAGGTGGATAGACTTGTAGCACCAAGTTTCTAATTGAGAGTGATTTTAAATTTTATAATTTTAGTCATTTAATTATTGTCATTTAATTCATGCTTTGATTTTGGAGATTTTAATCATTTTAAATTTTTAAGTCATGACTTGAGATTTTTGATGTTTTGCTAGTGAAACTCTAGGGACTGTTTGACATAGAGCCTAACCATGTGATTAGGATGTTTTCAGCGTCATTTCTAGCCCAAGGATATTTTGGTCATTGGACCTCTTTGATTTATTTTTGATATTTTGTATTGGTGATTGTTGATTTGGCTTTTGATAGTTGAGATTTTGTGTTGGTTTCGTGTCCGTGTCGGACACGTAACAGTTTTTAATTGCAAGTGTTGTTGTGCCTTAAGAGATTTTTATTTTACTGAAATTTTTTTGAAGTGTTTGAGAGGGATTATTTTCTGCATGTATTTTTCTGTGATTGCTTTGTTTTAATTTCGATGACGAAATTTTTTAAGGTGGATAGATTTGTCACCCCCAGTTTTCAAGAACAGGGGTATTTTGATCATTTTTTATTTTTTGAATATTTTTAAATTTTATTTTATTATTTATGATATTGTTTTGGGGTTATTTGAGTTGGATTCGAATTTCAACTCAATCTGACTTGTTTCGGGGACCCGGAGTAGTTTTGACTCTAGTGGGACCCACTCATTAGTTAGACATAGCCCACATGACATTTTTTTAGTTAGTGTGTTAGACTAATTATTCATGGATAGGTTAGGTTTAATTAGAGACTTAAAACTAGACTAATTTAGCCTCAACCTAAAGCCCATTCCTAATTTAAATCGAATAGGACAAGTGGGGGCATTTTGGTCATTAGCAAATAGGGACAAACCATCTAGCTTGGCCGGCCACTAGAAAGGGGGGGATGAGTCACTTCTCATTTCATTTTATCCCCAAATTTCTCTCTTGTTCTTCCCTAAATTTTGAGAGCAACCTCCATTGATTTCATCTCCAAATCAATCCCTTCTTCCACCAAATCTTCTTCATTTCTTCTATACTCCATGGATAGAGGGTGCTAGCCAAGTTTGGGAGGATTCGGCTCTAGTTCGTGTCCATTTGGAGGCCACTTCGTGTCGGTGTCGTGTCGGAAGGATTTCTCTTGGAATCTCTCTCCCAGAAGGTATAATCTCTCCTCTAATCCACCCATACATACATATAGGAATATTTTGAACCCATAGGAATGACTCCCATGATTGTGTCTCCGTTTGTGTCCATTTTGTGTCCATTTGGAGCTATTAGGAGTGTCCTTTGTGTTGTGCTTTGTGTCCATGTGGAAACCCCCAATATTGGACACTTCAAGTGGTTGTGATTTGATTTAATGAATATTTTTTATTTAATCTCAGATTTTATATTGTTAGAGTGTTGTTCTTGATGTATCTATGTTAGTATCTTAATGTATCATAATCTATATATATATATATATATATATTTTTTCATGGTTATATATATATATGTATGTGTCTCTCTAATATATATATTGGTGTGTGTGTGTGAGTCTAATTTATATTAGAGAGACACATATATATATATATATATATATATATATATATATATATATATATATATATATATATATATATATATATATGTGTGTGTGTTTGTGTGTGTGTGTGTGTGTCTCCCTATTTCAGCCCCATTTGACAGTCCTAAAAATAGCCCCATTTCAGCCATGTTAGTCCCCCATTTTTCCATCCATTTGGCCATTCATTTCAGCCCATAGCAGCCCCCATTTCAGGTTCATATAAGTCCCTATTTCCAGCTTCAATTTTAGTCCCATTTTGACACAAAATCAATCCATATCAATCCATACAAATTCCTGTCCACATTCACATCCATTCAATCCAATTTCAGTCCACACATTAACCCATTCATTTATGTATTCATATATATACTCATACACCCTTCATTCACTCACACTTTCAATCATTCATCCATAATTCATTCCCATTCATCCATTCTTCATTCATTCCACCCATTCATCATCCATTCATTTCATACATTCCCCCATTCATTCAGTCATGCATTTCATTCATTCAAATTATTCCATCCATTAATCCATTCACATATACACTCCATTCCAATATAAATTCAGCCCCCTCCCATTTTCCATTCATTCATTCATTTCATTCAGTCCATTTGATCCATACATTTCAGTCCTCATTGCATAAGTATCAGCCCACTATTAGGACCCTTAGATACCCTATATAACCCACTAGTTTGACCTTAGTTTAGTGTCCCTAGATGGTGTCTTAGAGAGTGGTTAGTTAGTGTGGGTTTTGAGGTTGGTGTTAGAAGGGTTAATTCGATGTTTATGTTAGTGTTAGATAGTGGTTAGTTAAGTTAGTGCCCTAACTCGGTTAGTATCCTAGTGGACTAGTAGAGAGGGCTAACCTAGACACTAGGAGAGTGTGGGAGAGTGAACTAGAAAGGTTGGTAGAGAGTAGGGTGTGGTATCTCAAGATACCATAGCGTATCATGACGATACACTAAGGTAATGTTGAGATGACCAACATGACCATAAGATGGATTAGATGTCGAAGAACCTTAGATTTCTTGGTTGGTAAACCCTAGATAGGATAGTATCTAGCTACCCTAAGAAGCCTAGGCTAGTATCCTGAGATCTAGAGGGATTTCCTTTGTAATGGGCAAGGTATCGGGAATACCTTGTAAGGGTAAATGTTAGGATATTGGGTAACATAAGGTATTGGGTTTCTGATTGCTAGATGGGGTTACAAATAGGTTGTCTTGGTAGGTAATGACTAGATGAGGGTAGTTTAACCTAGTTTTGACCTCCGTTGACCAACAGCACAGGGGATGGCCCGCTGTCTCGATGCCTGCTGCTGTACCCTCTGATGCTGATACTGCACTGGCTGTTGAAACTGCTGCGGCTGGAACCTCTACTGCTGGTGGTGCTGCTGAAAGTGCGGCCTCTTGGCCGGTCCTCCGCTGCTGCTGCCTCCCTGGGAGTCTCGCCCCCTCTTGAGCCTAAGCTCAGGATCATCCTCTGCAGCTAGTGCGTCCACCAGGATCTCCTTAAATGTAGCGCTGCGGGCGTTCTTGGTGTAGGACTTGACCTCCTTTACCAAGCCCTTCCGTAACCTCCGGGCCTTCGTTGTCTCCGACAAGTCCTCCATAAATCTGCTCAGGCGGCAGAACTCTCCTGTGTACTCCAACACAGACTGGTTTCCCTGGACTAGGGCCTCGAACAGGGTCTCGAGGGCTCTCAGCGCTGCGTCTGGAAAGAACTTCTCCTTGAACAGCTTCTTGAATGCTGCCCAAGTCTGTCCTGCTGTGCTAACCCTCGGGTCGGTCTGGTACCATGTACGGGCCAGATCCTCCATCATGCTGGCTGCTGCCTCTATCTGGAGCCTCGTCGGGATCTCAGCCAACCTGAAAATCTCCACCATATGCTCGATCCACTTATCGGCATACAGGATCCCCTCTGTCCCTCGGAAGTCTCTAGGGTGCATCTTCTGGAAATCTTGGATGCCCTTCTTCCGTGGCCGGTACGGCTGCGGGGCTGCCGCTGGCTGAGCTACAACTCTCTCCACTGCGGTCACTGCCAGATCAATGCCTCGAGTGAGCTCTGCCGTGTGCCTCTGCTGCTGGGTCTGCTGACCCTCCATGTACTGCCGAAAGAAAGCCAACAGCTGCACGGCGTCAACTGTCCCCGCAGGTGGCTGCTGCTGCTGAAGCACATCCGGAATCACCGGACTCGGCTCATACCTCACAGCTGGTGGGGCTCCTCCAAAAACTGCTGAAATGCCTACCCCTGCTGGCCTGACTGGGGCTGTGGTACCAGGGGCTGGCTGCTGAGTGTGAGAGGTGGCAGACCTCTCATCGGCATCCCCCTAGCCCTGGCGATGCGATCGCGTCTCGACCATCCTGGAGACACAGATCAAAAGAAACAATTGTTGAGAATGAGTTGACATATCAAAGGAGGACAGTTTAAATTCAAAGGAAGACAATAAGCAGCAAAATTTTAGATATACGGAATCTGATAAAGAGTTTGTCCTAATATGATTGAGTACTTTCAAAAATTTCCTAATTCTTCTGCAGGCTGCAGTGATATTCTAGTTCGAATACCACTATACTTCTAATCTAGACCTGCATGGGCCACCACTAAAAACGTGTCACGACCCGCACCCTAGAGTAAGGTCACGAGACGTGGGTACGTCCAGCCTACGCCGCAGTTTCGGCGGTAGAACGCTGTCCTAGGTCACAACGTCTAACAATATAAAGCTAAACAGTTTATACTCCCCGAATGGAGGTGACATAGCAGAAAGTAAACTCAATCAATCACAAACTAAGACAGAAGATAAGATGGAATCATAGATAGATAAGCACTGCTGAAAAGAAAGGAATCCCACGTACAACAGAGAGTCTAAGTGTCTAAGATAAATACATATCCCAAATCCAAGTATCAATATATACAATCATCCAGAATGAATATAAATAAAGACATCCTAGTCTAGAGGAGTATCGTCCACAGCTAAGGGCTCCTGCAGCTGGTCCAAGTCTGTACTATCATCTAGGGTAGCCCCATAATAAGTGGGACAGCCAGCCTCGTCCTCATCCTCTGTAATATTTCAACAGGTCTAGTCAGGACAGGAGCGAGCACAATACATCTCAACAAGTCATAACATGAAAGGAAGTATAATCATGCTAGAGAATAAAATACAGGAAACTGAAGAATAGCATAATGTAAGAGAAAGAGACAGTAAGTAAATATCTATGATATATAAAAGAGAGATAGTGCTAGTGATTTAGAGTACAGACGAACATGTGAATGGCTTAGGACTGATTCATGACTACACTAAGAGTGATTCATGACTACACTACTTTGGATATTTATTCACATGACCATTCATACTCCCCCGTACCCCAATCAATACACAAGGATCCAGTCAAGTTACGTTAAGATTCGTGACTAAACTACTACCCGTATAGGGTGATTCATGAATTGATTCGTGAAGGCTCGGTGATCATGAGGGTACATGAGTCACTAGCTGATTCCCGAAGATTCATGATAATAGAAGCATAAGATACGTGATGTAAGTGAAACATACTGGTCAAAAGTATCTGATGCTCCCGAGCGGGATAACATCTCATGAAGGGATCCGTATAGTACTAATCCGTGTTCCAACGTGTCAGCATCAAGTAAGATAGTCTAAAGCAGAAAATATAATCCTAAACATGATATAAAATGATCAGAGAATGTACTCGCCTGCTATCTGAATGTCCAAGGTGAATATACTGTCCGAGGAGTGGTGTCTGGCTCCTAATCAGAACAGCACAAGTCACAACAAGTCTAAAATGATAAAATGAAGCTCTACTATGCATTCTACATGAGTCTAGGTCAAACTAGGTCAAAGTCAACTCTTGGTCAATCCTGGTCAACCAAAAAGTCAAACCTAGGTCTAGCAAGTCTAACTAGGCTTAACTAGTCTAACTGACACACCATAGGCTATAGGCTATATCATGCCTATTAGCCAATCATAATTCATGACAACCTGACATTACCTATATATAATACATGACACATGTATATATATATATTACACAACCATAATATATATATATATACACATTACATATATATATATATGTATATATCTATATACACATTTATATGATATATACTAGTATATATTCCAATATAACCTATACACCCATTGTGTATATCTATACTAGATACCCATATATAATACACAACTTATATCATATATATATATATATATATATATATATATATATATATATATATAAAAAAAAAATATATATATATATATATATATATATATATACATATATTAAGTATACGTTATATATATACCTACATTACTTATATACATATATTACATAGGAATAGGATACATAGAGAGAGATAGAAAATAGAGAGTGAGTGAGTGAAACTGTGTGTGGGAAATTAACTGTGTGTGTGTGTGTGTCAAGGATGTGAGTGAGAGAGAGGGGTACTGTCCACAGCCTAAACTCAGGTTTCAACATGTAATCAATGTGACAGGAAAGGAAATCAAACATTAACCCCCAACAATCTCAGGTTCAATAAGAGAAGAACAAATTTCAGTTTTCAGTTTACTAATGAACATTTGCCATTTAATATTTGAAACAACAGTTGACAGGAATGCAAACAGTGTACAGGAATGTGCAATCAGTGTCTATATGTACTGTGGTGTATCTCAGAATATGTGTGTGGTCATGTAACTATGTGACAGTGCAAAATGGAATGGAAACCAATTCTCAGAAAATGTGACAGGTAATACAATCTCAGGATTAACATCCAAATCAGTAAAATACTAAATGAAGTTCTCAGGTTTTCATGTAAAACATTTCATGCCAATCCCATCTCAGGTTATAAAAAGAAACTATATGACAGGAACCCAATTCAATTCTACAGCAGTGTGTGTATATGCCACACCATGTGAGCCTCAAGTCCCTATCATTAGTTAACATATTAGGGAATGAATTTTCAGGTTGTGAAGGGAAAACACAGGAATGTGTGCAGTGTGCTGTGCTCAGGAAAAACCTGTGTGTGGTTCATGAGTTCTAATGTGACAGTGCAAGCATGGGATTTTTCAGGAATCGACAGTGAAGAGCTAACATGTAATTAAGTTCCATGTTACATTCCTAATAGTGAATCAATTAATCAAGGCTAGATAACAAAATTAAAAACAAACCAACTAGGAACCATCTCAGGTTTTTTTCCATACATGTATCAGTGAATGACACTCCTCTCTGAAATTCGAATCCCCATTCATCATTATCCTTCACAAGAATGATTTCTACAATCTAAACATGTTTTCTAATGCACAGACATTAACCCATAACAATATACATGATATATTTAACATTTTAAAAGAGAATTTAAAGGGTGAAACTGTGAGCACACTCACTGATACTCTACAGTTTCAGAATTTGGGGATATTCCCATTTATGATTTATAAGGCCTATTCTAGCATGTATGGTTAGCTAACAAAGATTAGGAATGTTAGGATATAAATTAGTATACCATTAATCACCAATTCACAGGATTTAAACACAGGAAAAAAATAGAAACAGTTCAAAAAGCTCACTGATACATTGTGTATCAGTCGAATGGGGGGTTTCCCATTCCCATAATTAAAACAACAATTAACCAATAAAAATTAGGTTGGTAATGAATAATCAATGTGTGCACGTGTCATATACTTAGTATCGTGTCCACACACACTGGACACAAGTGTCCAGACCATTGCACACGCGCACATGAGACTGCACGAGCTCGGTTGGCCTGTGCACGTGTCCGCACGCACCCGACACGCCCCCAAGTGACACGAGACTTGGGGAGTGTCGTGTCAGATACTGCCCCGAGCTCCACGTCCAATGGCACGCGCCCATGTGTCCTGTACGAGTCGCACGACCCTGCGGGTAGCAGGACAGTGCGCCCAGGCGCGCGCGACCGTGTCCGCGAGTCCAATGTGACTCGGACACGACTCAAAACCACCCCAGTCAATCACAATCGTGTAAGCGACATCAAAATGAGAATTTCCATTCAAACACAATTTGAAATCTCGAACGAAATGCCACAAATGGCATTTCGTCGAACACCTGCGCATGCCACTGATACGTGTCCGATAGGGACACGTACAGGACACGAAAATTGGCAAACCCTATACCTACAGGACCAGGACACCTAGGGCTAGATGGCTATGCAATTTAAACCTAATTTTAATGGGTGGAATAGAATGTACCTATGGGTGTTCTTCAACACAACAAGTCTCTTCCAAGGAGTTCTTCAAAGCCACCCAAAATCCCCAAATTGATGCAAATCTAAGATTTGACTCCACCATCAGTAAGAAAACATTGATTAGATCATAATGGAAGAAATCCCAATCAAAAAGGAGTCCTATTGATTAAACTAGGAAGAAATTTAATAAAGACTTACCTATTCCTTAAGAAAATGAAGAACTAATAAAGAAAGAGGCACAAATCCCTATAGAGACATTATATAGACAAGGGGGGTCTTGGCTGGTCATAAAAGTTAGGGTTAGGGTTTTTAGGTTTCATCCTATGGTTAGGAATGAATCAAGGGAAATGGATGGCCTAGAACAAGGGGTTCTTTCCTAGTCTCTTGCAAATCACTTAGCCATAACTAAACTTGACTTAACCCTTTAACCAAACCATCTAATTCTCAAAGTGGCTCACTAAGCTAGTTATGACCCATCTAGGTTAGGTCCAAATCTAGGTTAGGCTAACCATAATCACAAGGCAATAATTATATTAGTATTTAAATCACATCATTCAATTAAATTATTTAAAAAATTCTTAATAAAATATATTAAATTCAAATAATTCAAAAATGACAAAAATACCCTCAAACTAGAAATGTGGTAGTGACATTATGTGATCAAAGCCCCATGTCACTATTATACTTGCGCCACTCTTACCTCACGTAGGGTGTAGCAGATTCCTCCGTGTGCTTGTTATCCAGGTTGGCCGGCATGACCCTCTCGTGAGATTTTTGTGTGATTGTCGGGCCAAGTGGATAACCTGTCTTGTCATACCCAAAGCCGATCACATAACGTTATAATAATTCAAGTCACATTTTATATTTATTTATCATAGGAGGCTAAGTTCTGTTCGGGAGAAGGGTTACAACTCCGGTCCTCGTTTGGTTTAAGGGTTGTAACTCGACTTCCGAATAGTTCTCAAGTCATCCTATATGTATATACTGTCGTCCTATTTCAGTACGCTCATCTGGTTATATATTTTCTGTAGATTTTGTCCGGTATTTCACATATTCTACATGCTCTTATACTATACTTTGATTGGAGGCTAGGTTTTGTTCGGGAGAAGGATTACAACCTCGGTCCTTGTTTGGTTTACGGGTTATAACTCGGCTTTCGAATGGCTCCCAAGTCTTCCTATATCTTTGTCTTCTATTTAATTATACTGTCTCTTATAGAATTTGTCAATTCATATGGAACTGTTGTTAGTGTTTGTACTTGCTCATTTTTCTGACAGGATACCGTTGACATATTACAGATGTTTCTTAGGCAGGCTGCTCGACCTACTATAGGGTCGAGACAGATGGAAACTTAGGCCAGGACTGTGGCCTGATAGTTGAGCCACTAGATTTTATACTCCCAGAGTAGTTAGCTTAGTTAGGCTTGCCTGGACTGCGATCCAGCTTTTGTTTTAGACTGTAGTAGCTTATATTTATATTTTGTGACTCTGTGATATTGTTTGTTTTTTTTAGCTGTGTTGGATGTTGAACTCATTTTCTGTTTTCACATCTACCTTATTTTCTATTTCGTGCTATCTATCCTAGTTTGTTTTTGTGATTGAGACTGTATTGCTATGTCACCTCCATTCGGAGTGTATATACTGTACAGGTACCTTTATACTATTTAGTGTAGTTTTTGTAGATGAACTATACAGCGTTTTACCGTCGATTCTACGACGTAGGCTGGACGTACCCACGTGCTCGTGCCCCTAATCAGGGTGCGGGTCGTGATAATACTCCTCCATACCCCAATCAATACACAAGGATCCAGACAAGTTATGTTACGTACATGATTTTCACATGAAAGCCCATAGATGGGTGTACATGAAGTATACATGAGGGCTCAAAACTGAGTGCATATTTATTCCACATGAAGGCCCATGAAGGGGTACACATGAAGTATAGGTTATACATGAAGTACATGAGAAACATGACCGTATATGAGAGCACATGAGAGTACACGAGCGTACATAAACGTACATGAAGCACATGAGAAACATGAATAACATGAGAGCGAGGAATACAGGATGTACATGAAACACATGACATGAAGTATCTGATGCTCCCAAGGGGGATAACATCTCAATGTAGGGATCCATATAGTACCAATCCGTGATAATATCGTGACAGCATCAAATAAGGTAATCTAGAGTAGGAATATAATCCTAAGCAAGTTATGAAATGTTCAGAGAATGTACTCGCCTGGTATATGAATATCTGTGAGAATATTCTGCCCGATATGAGCTATCTGACTCATATTTAGAGCAACACAAGTCAAGATGTATACAGAGGATGATAAATGAAATATACAATGCATCTGCATGCTGTCTAGGTCAAACTAGGTCAACTAGGTCAAGTCCTAGCCCAAACATGTCTAACAAGTCTCACTAGGTCTAACCAAGCCTAGGCTAGCACTCACACACAATCACAAAGCCACACAAGCTGTCAAACATACAATTTACATATATATATATATATATATATATATATATATATATATATATATATATATATATATATATATATATATATATATATATATATATATATATGCATATATACTCAATATACACATTGCATATACTAAATTTGCAGGCAAATCACATTATCATCAACATCACTCATGCAACCTATGTATGTCATATAGGCATACATTATAAACTCAAAACACATCATATATATATATATATATATATATATATATATATATATATATATATATATATATATATATATATATATATATATATATATATATATATATATATATATATAATATGTAGGCAACATATATATAGGCAATCTTGTATATTACATATTTATATACATACTACATTATATATATCACTAAAATTATATGAGGGTAACCCTCAATTAAAGATAACCTATACTAAACTCACACTCACATAATCCTCTAACTCTCTATCCTCCCCTCACACTTATACCCATAATCAAATCCTAATTAAGTTAAACTCATGAATCCAAATTCAAAACTAATATCAAGGCCAAGTAGATATCCTATATGAAAATCAATACATCATATATATTACATCCACACACATGTATCTATATACATAAAGTTATATAAAGCTTATATATATATTCATAGATTAAAGAGGGGGAAGGGAAAGATGTGCAATGAAGGTGACATGTATACATATATGTTGTTGGCCCATTGGTCATAGTCAAACCTGATTTTAATAATTGATCAAACTCTGTCCCAATATACGAATCAATTCAGATGTTTACTAACGATGTTTTGGACACTGATCAAAGATGGATATCTACTCAGTTCAAGATCGAAGCTGTTTGCCACTCAAGAATGTATTTCCTTAAAACCAATATAATTTTCATTTTTGTTGAGTCTAGGAATACATTGTACACCAAATCGTACTAGAAAATAGGCTATCCAAAATTGTTTTTTAAAATAGACCTTTCTTTTTAAAATGACCTATGTTTTTAAAAAACATCTATTTTACAAAAAGCTTAAGGATTTTTTAAAAAGCCAAAATAATTTTTCACAAAATCAACTGACCAAACCCTGACAAAACTCAACCAGAGTTCGGCCAGAGTTCGGCCAGTGTTCGGCCAAGTTGAACGTTATGTGAATGTTTTGATTTTGAACTTGGCTCCCTTCAGTTGCAGTTGGTTACAAAGAGTTCTGTCCGAATTCTGCCAGAGTTCTGCCTTTGGAAAAATTATAAATAGAGAAGGATTTCGATCATTTCAAAATACCAATTCACTTTCATCTCTTCTCTTCTAAAGCTTACGTTTCTTCCAAAGAGTTCTAAAAAGCTTCCATTTTCAAATTCCAAGTCAATTACAATCCTCTAGTCGATTTGCCAGTGCGGTATGGTCTAGAAGTTTCAAAGCGATTGTAATCAGAGGCTTGATTGAAGATAGACTCTTCACAATTGAAGTTGGTCGAGTTCTTCGTATCAAAGCTCGCGTCTGTAGAAGTTGCAAGGACTTCGTATGAAAACTTGCAAGATTTTTCAATAGTGGATTCAACTGGAAGCTAGAGTTCTTCCGACTGGACTAGTCCTCACAAGAGGGAAGCCAGTATAAATCTCTGTGTTTGTGTTTGCCTTCTGATCACTCTTTTCATGACTGTTATTTATTTTGTGATTATTATTATATCTGTGATCTAACTGCTAACGAGTTTTTAATTAGCAATATTCGGCTGCCTACTCTATTCACCCCCCTCTAGAGTATTTTGCTTAACGATTTCGTTCCTACAATTGGTATCAGAGCGGGTTATACAGGTAAAACAAGGTAAAATTGCAGCTATATTCAGTTATTTTTTAATTGTTATATAGATCACAGAATTACACATAGAAACTGTAAAATTCACAAGTGAAGGCCAAGCCACAAACAGACCTCCACTGTTTGACGGCACAAACTATACTTATTGGAAAACACGTATGAGTTTCTTCCTAAAATCTCTTAATTTTAAATTATAGTCTGTAGTTATTGATGGCTACAAAAATCCTCCTCGTATTAATGTTGATAGAGTTTTAGTTGAAAAACCCCATGACAAATATACAAAGGATGAAAAGAAAAATGCCAGTCTTGACACACGTGCTATTAACGCTTTATTTTGTGCTTTAGACAGAACTGAATTCAATAGGGTGTCTACCTGCACAACATCAAATAAAGTGTGGAAACTTTTCGAAGTAACACACGAAGGAACAACACAAGTCAAAGAGTCAAAGATCAGCAGACTTACTCAGGAGTACGAGGCGTTCAAAATGAAGCCAAGTGAATCAGTCACTCAGATGTTTACGAGATTCTTGGATATTACAAATCCATTGTCTTCATTAGGCAAGGAATACAGTAACCATGAAAAGATTCTTAAACTTCTACGAGCTCTCACAAAGAACTGGATTCCAAAGGCTACAGCAATCATTGAAGAAAATGACCTCTCAACAATGTCTCTGGAAACACTCATGGGTAAGCTACTCACTCACGAGTTAGAACTTCAAGACTTTGAAGACGCTGCACCAAAGGAGAAGTCAGAAAAGTCGATCGCTCTCAAGGCTCAACATAGAAGAACTGTCGAAGATGATTCTGACGACAACGACTCTGACTCTGAAGATCAAGCTCTTCTGGTAGGAAAATTCAAGAAGTTCATGAGATTTAACAGGAAAACAAAATATAGCAACAACAACAACAACAACGAGGAAGATCCTATTTGCTACGGATGTAAGAAGAAAGGACACATGAAGAAAGATTGTCCAACAACATCATCATCAACAAAAAAAAGCAGCAAATATGACAAAGGCTACCTGAAGAGATCTACATCAAGGAAGTACGCCAACACAAGCATATGGCATGAAAGCGAAGCCAGCGATTCAGAAAACGAACAATCAGATGACGCTGCAAATGTATGCTTGATGGCTTGCGATCAGGTGGAACATCCTTCACATGCCAGGAGCAAATGGATCCTCGACAGCGATTTCTTACGTCACATGACCGGTGATGCTTCATTATTCGCAACACTGTCGAAGAAGAATAAAGAAGGATACATCTCCTTTGGCAATAATTTAAGAGGGTACATAATCTGTATCGGTGACATTGGTAAGGCTCCCTATCTTGTGATTAAAGATGTCTGTCTAGTTATCGAGTTAAAACATAATCTGCTCAGCATAAGCCATTTAGCTGATCACGGTTATGGTATTAACTTCGTCAAAGACAAATGTACTATAGTTGATATTTCAACTGGTAGTACTATCTTTGAAGGTATCAGGGAAGACAACATATATATTTTCTATCTGTGAGAAGATGCTAACAAAGCAGGTAGATGTTTGATGGCCAAAAGCATTGAGAGTCAACTATGGTATATGAGACTCGGTCATGCAAACATGGATACAATTTTAAAACTATCTACAAAGAAGTTGGTACGTGGCTTACCGGACATATCTTTCAAGAAGGATACGGTATGTAGTGTATGTAAAAATAACAAAGCTACCCGATCCGTATTTAAATCCAAAAATGGTATAAGTACCACTAGACCTCTACAACTATTGCATATGGACTTATTTGGACCAAGTAAATTGCTAGTCTAGGTGGTAAGTTATATGCATTTGTCATTGTAGATGATTTCTCTAGATATACATGGATATATTTTCTTGCACTCAAGAATGATGAATTATCAGAATTCGTCACCTTTTGCAAGAAAGTACAGAATGAAAAAGGGTTCATGATTACTCGCATTCGTAGTGATCATGGCGACGAACTTGAGAATGCAGAGTTCAAGCAATTTTGTGACATACATGATTATTTGCATAAATTCTCTTGTCCTAGGACTCCACAACAAAATGGAGTTGTGGAACGTAAGATCATGACACTATCTGAAATGGCTAGAGTAATGTTAAACCAGTTTAGTCTACCCAGATACTTTTGGGCTGAAGCTGTCAATACAACATACTATATTCTTAATAGAGTTCTAATTCGACCTATATCGAAGAAGACTCCCTATGAACTATGGTTTGATAGAACACCCACTATTTCATATTTTAAGATTTTTGGTTGTAAACGCTTTATTCTTAATACTAAAGACAATCTGAGTAAATTTGATGAAAAGGTCGATGAAGGTATATTTTTAGGTTATGCAGCAAAGAGCAAAGGGTACAGAATCTTCAACAAAAGAACCGTTATCATCGAAGAATCAATTAATGTCAAGTTTGATGAGCTAAATCAACACTTAGACGATGACGACAATGAAGACGTGATTATACCAAGTACAACTACTGCAAAACCTTCACACAAAGATGCAGAACTTTTAAGCAAAGAAGCCGAAACCAGCAATCCTGAGGATACGCCAAAAGAGATAAGATTCTTGGCAGATCATCCAAAGGACTTGGTAATTGGTGAGATTACCGAGGGTGTAAGTACTCGTTACTCTAATAAAGATATAGCTTCTTGTGTTGCTTTTATTTCACAGCTTGAACCCAAAAATATTGAAGAAGCATGTAGTGATAATTTTTGGTTAGATGCTATGCAAGAGAAATTAAACCAATTCGAACGGAATCAAGTTTGAGAACTTGTTCCCAAGCCCATTGATCATCCGGTCATTGGCACCCGTTGGGTATTCCGAAACAAACTGAACGAGAATGGTTTAGTGACTCGTAATAAGGCTCGACTCGTAGCTCAAGGATACAATCAAGAAGAAGGTATCGACTATGATGAGACTTATGCCCCAGTTACGAGATTAGAATCCATTCGCATGTTATGTGCATTTGTATATTTTCATAATTTTAAGTTATTTCAAATGGATGTCAAAAGCGCATTTTTAAATAGTTTTATAAAAGAAGAAGTTTATGTAGCTCAACCTCCCGGTTTTACTGATTTCAAATCATGATTATGTTTTCAAGTTGAAGAAAGCCTTATACGGTTTGAAACAAGTCCCTTGTGCTTGGTACGATCGTCTAAGCTCGTTTCTATATGACAACGATTTTTCAAAGGGAAAGGTTGACACTACATTATTTATAAAATCTTTGAATAACAATATTCTTTTGATTCAAGTCAATGTAGATGATATTATTTTTGGATCTACTGATGAATCTCTTTGTCAAGAATTTTCAAAGTGTATACATAATGAGTTTGAGATGAGCATGATGGGAGAGCTGAAATTCTTTCTCGGACTGCAAATCAAACAAACCAATAATGGGATGTTCATAAATCAAGAAAAGTACACAAAGGATCAATTAAAGAAGTTCGACCTGGAAGCAGTCAAGCCACTTAGCACTCCAATGGCAACTTCAACCAAGCTTGATATTGATGAACAAGGCAAACCCGTCGACATACGTAAGTATCAAGGTATGATCGGTAGCTTACTGTATTTAACTGATAGTCGACCAGACATTATGTTTAGTGTTTGTTTGTGTGCACGTTTTTAAGCTAATCCTAAGGAATCACATCTGTGCGCAGTTAAGCGTATCTTCCAATGCCTTAAAGGCACTTCTTCTGTCGGCTTATGGTATCCCAAAACTACGTCATTTGACCTAACCGATTATTCTGATGCTAATTTTGCCGGATGCAAAGTAGATCGAAAAAGTACCAACGACACATGTCATTTCCTAAGAAAAGCTCTAGTCTCTTGGTTTAGCAAAAAGTAAAATTTTGTCGCATTATCAACAATCGAGGCTGAGTATATCGTCGCAGGACGTTGTTGTGCACAAATTTTATGGATGAAGCAAACTTTAGAAGACTATGGATTGTATTTTACACACATATCCATTTTCTGTGATAACACTAGTTCTATTAATTTGACTAAGAATCCAGTATGTCACTCTTGTACTAAGCATATCGAGATTCGACATCACTTTCTTAGAGATCATCAACAAAATGAAGATATAGACCTTGTATACATAGACACACAGAATCAATTGGCTGACATACTCATAAAATCTCTAGCGAATGATCGTTTCAATTATTTACGTCGAGAAATAGAAATTTTAGATATCAATTATATTAATTAGTTTTCTTTTATTTATTAATTTATTCAATACTCAATAACTATTTTCAAGACAAGCCTAAAAAGAGTCTGTCTGTCACCACGACTACGGTGCTATTCAACGTCGCGAAACGTCGTTAAACATCGCTAAAATCTGCAAAAAAATAAAAAAAATAGGAAACAGAATGACATATTCTGCTAGTGTAGTATCCCTGCAGTTTAATGATGAACATTTAATATGAATAGACCCGGAGCAACCCTCTGTTGAATTCCCTAGGTTCGTCGACCCCTTCAGTGGAACACTCAACACCGGTAATGGCACATAAGTTAAAACGAACAATAAAATAGAATATGATAAAAAATAATAGTACATTACACAACCAATATCTAATGACTACACAAACAAGTCTAATGTATACACATAAATATCCACGAAGATAGTCTACACAGCCAATCAAACAATGAGATAAGTCTACATAAACCAAATATCATCAGTCAACACAGAAACAAACACTCTACACAAACAAGAAATAAACAATCCTAACTAGGACTACTGTAGATCTAGAGCAGGAGGAAAACCGTCGTGCCTAAGGGATAAGAACAGCTCATACTCCTTCCGTGAAATCGATACCGATGCAGGTGGAGTCGATGACGATGAAGGAGGCAGTGACGTCTGTGATGATGAAGGAGCACCCGGAGGACGTATCTGCTCCAACGCTGTTAGTCGCTAGTTGTATGAATCCATGGTAGACAACAGCATCATACTGCTATTAACCATCGAATCCTGCATCAACGCCAGCCTCTCGTCCATAGACAGCTGTGATGCATGCAGCTCCGTTACACTGCGCTGTGTCAATGCTCTAAGATCAGTGATGCCACGCTCTGTCCTCTCAGTCGTATCCCTGAGCTCCATGATGCTGTGGTCGAGCGCATCCAATCGTGCTATGAGCGTAGCATCGTCCGTATGCTGCTGCTGCTGGATCTGTCGCAGCATCTTATCACGGATAGACGCAACCATCTCCTGGACTCGGGCAGACTCCTGTGAGGGCTATGGACCATGAACACTAGCAGCGAAGGCCCTAGAGGACTGTGTCGCAACTAGGGCGCTATAGGATCTCGTACCGTAGTATATACCCCTATAGAGACCACCAGCGGCGGTCATCCATAGCTCGTCCGTCGGCGAAGCTTGAGCGGGCTGCGAGGAAGTACCGACCTCTCCCGCAGTAGGTGCACTAGTAGCCGCCCGCTCCTGCGGCTTAATATACTCGGCCTAGAAAGTATGGATACTCTATAATTTCTAATGTCTAATGTACTTATTATTACTAACTACATGAATATTTATTTGCATATTTGCCAAGTTATATTAAAATTAACATAAAGTATTAAAATTAACTGTAAGTATTGTAATACTTACATAGGTCTGTTCGGCCCTCTCGTCAATAAGCTTTCCGTCCTTCCGATGGATAGCCAGAAAGATGATCACTATGTTGGCGTCACCACCCCTCTTTACCTGTTAGAAATATATTATTTAGTACTATTTATAAATTTAATCGAATTTATATTAAAATAATATTTCTAACAAAATATACCAAACGACGGAAATGTTTCGTCATCGGGATCGACCCACCGCACCACTTTGATGCCTTCTGCCAAGCCGCCTTGGCCTTCTCAGACCTTTCCTTGTATCGAGGCGCATCGAACCTGGCCTTCATCGCAGTCCACTGATCAGGGGTTATCCAACCTTGGATCGACTTTCCGGCGTGATCACGAGCCTTTTGGTCATTAATAGCATCACGGATCAGCTTGGCGACGACGGCAGGAAACATCTCCTCGATCAACTCGGCCCGGTGCGGTGGATAGAAATATGTTTGCTAGAAGAAACAATTTAGTCAGTTATATAATATACATAAATAAGATGATTAATATTATAACCATATATACTTTTACCTTGAACTGCGCAAACCAGAAGTTCTTTCTATCCTCCGATGCATCAGAGTAGTTTATCCGGGGGCCACCATAA
>JANAVB010006599.1:40415950-40454316 GCA_029216955.1 Iris pallida
TGTCTTAGGATCCTTGTGTTTAGATCTTGAGTCTTGGTTCATTTAGTCTCATTGGATATCCGTGATTGTCCCTTACTTCTTTGTATATTTGTACTGTTACATGTTGGCTTGTATATTATGTATCTTGCTAGTCCTCTGAGGACCTGATGATCTTTTCAGGTTTAGCGACTACATGGAGCTAGTTAGCAGAGCGGGATGGTAGAGGATTGCGATACATGATACAAGTATTTGCTTGTGATATTTCTTTATTATCATCTCGTGCTTTATATTCGGTACCATGATATTTTCTGTTTATTTTATAGACTCATATCATTCTTAAGGTCTAATCGGACAATATGCTAATGGGCTGCAGATCATGACCCATACTTGTTTATTCTTGTTTTACATGATTCTTGTGGATTGAGATATAGTTTAGATTAGACATGATATCCATGACCTTGACAGCTTATACATACTCGAGTCGGGCTGGAGTCCGCTCGATACGTAGCTGGCTTGCTCACGAGCTCACGTCCGAAAAGCGGGTGCGGGTCGTGACAGATAAGCTGTGAAGTACAGGAGCTGAGCCTGAGTTGATAGGATAAATGGTTCGTAGCCTTGATATCTACGCTTGTAGTTTATATCCACAAGACCATGCTTGTCAATTTTTCAACCTTGATTTTCTATCGGATCGAACCATTCACACTTGAACAACACGATCTTAGCAGATTCTCTGCCATAATTATATGTCAACTCCACAATCTCACGTAAGATGCCAAAGAAATCATTGCCTGGATCGACGTCTTTGTAGTTCGAAGATTTGATACACAAATAACTGTTTTTCGTGGAATCAAGATCCAGAAAGCTGTCTCTGATCGGAGCATTTGTCGACTTGAACCTAAAACCATTAACACAATAACTTGGCCATATTTAACAGCAATAATTGGTCCCTTGGCAAGGGTTCTAATTGATTCAATCTCGGGTGAAATTAAACGATCGACCTGAATACCAAAGAAGCGATAGTAAGTTATTTATTGCGCAGTTGTATTAGAAGGGATCAGTAATTACCGAGCTGCTTACATATGCGCTCAACCAGGAAGAAAAATTACGTATCATTTCTTGTTCTAATGCTTCATCTATTATGTAGGGTCTAACCGACCTCAACTCATCATTATATGTGCTAAAAAATAACGAAGCAACTGCCGATTAGTACTATAATATTAGCTTATACTATTACATTGAGATGATGTAAACTCATCCAAGGCGATAGATTGTACAGAGTGACGATCACGGGCTAACACGAATACTGGGAGCCCGAAAGTCCGAATGGGGTAAAACCGTCGGAATAGAGCTCCAATCTGACATTACGCGGATCGGAAGCAAAATCTGGATACTCTCAATCAAAGTGCTTCCATGCTACTCCATCAGATGGGTGATCCAACACTCTTTCGATCTGTTTTCGCCTATGCCAACCCATGTTTTCTGCAGTCTCCTTCACCATAAACAACCACGACGTCAACGGCAAGTAGTGCATCGAATCGATAGGCTTCCTCGCACCGACAGACCTTCCTCTAACATTGCCCTTGTAGCGATCAGCACCACAAAATATGCAGGCGTCTTCATCCTTGTCGTCTTTGTAGTACAATATGCACCCGTTGTGACATGCATCGATTTTCTCGTATCCCATCCAGAGCGATCTCACCATCCTCTTAGACCGGTAGAAGTCTTTAGGCAATTTAGCACCCACAGGCAAGATCTCTATAATCAACTCCATCAATCGGTTGTAGCAATCTTGCGACAGATAAAAATTGGACTTGATGCTCAACAATCTTGTAACCACCTCCAATGGTGAATGACCCTCACAACCGGGATATAATAGAGTTCTTGCATTCTCCAGCAACTCCATGAACTTTGCAGCATCAGTGTTCGGTACCTCCTCGGCTGCATCATGATTATTTGGATCGAAACTAGTCCCCGTCGCGTCAAAAACTATGTTCATCAACCCAACGTCGTTTGCAGCGTGGTTGTGGACATCCACATAAGGCTTCGACTCCGATGCTAAAGACACAAGACACAAGTTCTTCGTGTGCGGTCCACTGATAGTAATTCGGCGTGAAACCCTTCGAGTACAAATGATATGTGACTTCAACTTCTGGATGATATTTCAAGTTACGACATCTCACACATGGACACTTAATTTTGGTACTGTCTTTGTATTGCACTACTAAAATACAGCAATTTGGCGACGACAGATTAGCGACGGATCTTATCCGTCGGCCATAGCGACGGACTAGCGACTACCTTGTGACGGACAACCGTCAGAAAGTAATGGATAATTTTTTTAGTTTTTTTTGCGTCAAAATCAGTCGCACATCCGTCGCTCATTTGACGAAAATTTAGCGATGGATTGATGTCCGTCGCTAATATGTCGCACATTGGGGCGGCAAAATCTGAAAAATGGCGCACTAAATTAGCGTCTATCTAGCGACGGACGTTTCGTCGGTAAACTAGTAGGTATTTAGCGAATACCTACCGATGGATATATCCGTCGGTAATACGTCGCTAAATACTGTAACCTAACTTAAATTGAACCGACGGGAGAGGGGGAGGATTTTTCATTCCCCCCAAAAAGACTCTCTTCCCCCTCTCTTTCTCTCTCTCTCTCTCCGGCGAGCTCTCTCCGACGGGTCATATTCTCCGGCAAAGCTCTCTCCGACGGAATATATCTCTCTCTTAGGTATGCTCCCTCTCTCTCTCTCTCTCTCCCTTTCTCTCTCTCTATTTAGTATAACATATAGGGTTTCAGGTTGGTGGGGGGTCGGTTGTCATTGGGGCCGGCGGGGTGGGAGGGAGGGAGTGGGGACGGGGGGTGGGAGGTTGTTGAGGGCGGGGGGCAGTGTAGGGTTTAGGAATTCGGGGCAGGCGGTGATGGGGGGGTGGGCCGGCTATCGGGGGGGCCGGCGGTGATGGGAGGAGGGAGCGGGGGCGGGGGGTAGATGGTGTTGGGTGCGGGGCGGGGGGCAGGGTTTGGGTTTAGGGTTTGCTGTCGGGGGTGAAGGGGAGGGGGGTGGGTGTTTGCTGTCGTGGGGGTGGTGGTGGTCGTGGACGTCGGCGTGGTGGTAGCGGTCTTGGTCGCCAGACGTCTTCCCCGGATGTGACCTCCGATCCCAACCTGGTGAGCCCGGGCACAAACTCTTCCCGCCGTCAATCTTTCTCGGTGCCACCGTCATCTTCGTCGAGGCCTGCGACTCCATCCGCTAGCGGATCCGTTCCTCCATCCGCTAGCGGATCCGTTCCGCCACGGGATGCACCAGCGGATGCATCAGCAGATGCAGCAGCGGACCTAGCAGTTACTGCACGGTGGGCCCCAGAGTACCCTCGGATTCAGTTTTATCCTGTTACCGGGGAGTACATGCTCGGACCCTCGGATCCTCCGACGCCACCAGAGAGGCCGACGGGCGAGTTCCGACGAGAGATATGGCCCGCGGGTGAATCGTAAGTAAATTTAAGTTAAAGGTAGGCCAGCTACGCCGTACATGCTCGGACCCTCGGATCCTCCGATACCACCGGAATACAGGGACGGACGTAGGCCAGCTACACCGTATAAGGTACGAATATGCCATACGGCGATGACGGCTGTCAAGTCTTGCTGGGTATCCTAGCATGCAATCAATCTATGGCCTAAATCCGACCTCATGTCCACAGGTAAATCACAATAAAACAATATCAAGAGAGATAATCATATGGAAAGCAGGGAATACACATGAAAATCAGGAATCTACAGTACGGAATAATAATGTAGACGAATATACCTTCCCACAGTTCCTAGCATGGTCGGGAACTGAAGCACATCCTCCAAGTCGAGTCTGGAAGATCCACAAGGTCGGTCACTGGAAATCTGGGAACAATCCAGGGTTGGTCAGGCCAACCGTAGCAAGTACCAGAAAGGAAGGCTCAAGGACGGGCGAAGAAAAGCCAGCAGGATAAAATATGACAGTAAGACATCTATAAACAATAAGAGAAGGTAAGAGATCGTGCGGTACCAACGCACGATAACAATCCAACAACTAAAAGTATCATGGTCGTAACCTCGGCCGATAGCCTATCGTAGCACAATAACCAACCAAACAATCAAACAAGAACATGGGTTGGATCATGCACCACGATAGTCCATGTTCCTCAGTTATTCCCAGAAGTAACTCAACAATCATCACAATCATCCTAACATACACTAATGCCTGCATCGCTAACTGGAGATCATAGTCTGTCATCGGGACAGTAATCCACCCCTATATCAAACAAGAACAAGGGAATGAAATACTGAGCCGGGACAGCGTTACGCACCAGCCAGCTTAGCAAACAGCAAGCCATACAATTTATATGAATAAGCGACCACTCAAATGCCTACGGCTTTCTATGTGGAAGTTGGGTTACCCCAACAATGCAAGTATGGGAATCCTCAGATCGTGCCGTCCCAGCAGGGCTAGCGAGGCCAAGTATAGCATGTAAGAAGAGCACCGATCCCTCGTAAGGCCACCGGGCTTTGCATGTCACCACCGGTCCTTCGTAAGGCTACCGTGTCGAGCATGCCATGTATATAATGTGTAGTACATAAGTAGCTAGATATTGCCATCCACTAGTACGAATGGTAATAATATCCGTGGCGGCCAGCCTGCAGGTCATGACTAATGTCTGGGATAAGGCTGGTAATGCACGATCTCGGGATTCTGTTCCCCTCCAATATTTCTACCAGTTTAAGTTGCCTAGATTAACCATACATTTATCCGGAATCACATGCCGTGGTCACATGATCATCCTCCTAGATGTCGTATCTCAGTACGAGAACGCTAAGTAAGAATCAACCTCGGCACCTATAGTCCCTGTTGTGATCCATCCTTAGTATTATGCAAGAAGCAAGCAAGCAATCCTAACCACGCTAATACTATAGGCCAACTACCAGATACCCGTGCAAGTAATCATATAATATAGCCAGAATATCAAGATGGCATCGCAATGCCATATAATCATGGAAGTAGCACCTCAAAGTGCCAGTAGACAAAGGGCACCGCAGTGCAAGGTCAGGGCCAGTACCTCAAAGGGTAAGCTGGACTTATAGCACGGATACAAGTAGTCAGGTCTGGGACAAGGACAAATCTGCCAGTCACAAGAAGTCATCTGCCCACATCGTGGCATGGATATCAGGTCAAGTACAAGATCAGAACCTCTACTTATAATAACATCTCGAGCATATATGGGGGCCTAGAGCTCCAGTCATCCAGTCGGCCTATCCACCAGATCAATCTACCAAGAGTCACCCCTCTACGATGGAATCAATATCATGCCAGGAAGGTCAATAACCAAACACCAAGCTAATCACTATAAGCAATGCTAGGCCCTCTGGCTCACAAGAATCCTCCAAGTCAATGATCACAAGCCACTAGAAAACAAGCCCCTCAACTACCAAGACATAGCAATCAAACCAGGTTTTGGGCACTTGGGGAGTCGAGTAAAAAAATCATATAATAATACCCTCGATATTCTTTTCGTTCTGCGAGACACTCGCACAAATATCAAAATCCAAATGTCCTCAAAGACATATCTGATCAAATTAGAACATCACCAAAGAACTAGCAACACTATCTAAGAATCCACTTAGTCTCCCATAATCACTATCTCAATATCATATCTCCTCATAGTCAATCCTCGAATAAGATCATAATCCCAACACATGGGTCAACACTAATCAACGCCGTCGGAAGATGGCAAGGATTGTGTGAACCACTCTGGATCAGATCCACAACCCTTAAACTAAACAAGGACCATGGTTGCAGACCTTCACCCGAGTAGAACCGCTCTCCTTACATAATCCAGCGGACAGGACAAACAATGGGATAACAACTAAACTAGAACACCATCTAAAAAGAAGGGTCACGGGTCATGAGTCCAATGGGTGATACCGTCGAAAACGCAAGGATTGTGTGAACCACTCTGGATCAGATCCACAACCCTTAAACCAAACAAGGACCAGGGTTGCAGAGCTTCACCCGAGTAGAACCGCTCTCCTTACACAATCCGGCGGACAAGACCGCAAACCAAAGGTATGGTTCTGCCCAATCCTTCGAACCAAATTCCCAACCGGGAATTCTGGAAAAATTCGGCAGAGTCTCTTTGGTAATCTGGATGGGAGCACCCTACGAATAGGGGCTAAAACCACTCGGCGCAACCCGCCGCAGAATCGCAGGCTGAGAACACTAGGTCTCAGCTACCAGCAGCACTACGATGCGTACTGGGAACAAATCGATAGCCGAGAATACTAAGTCTCGGCCTCCAGTAGCACTACGATGCGTACTGGAAACCAATCGAACCCGAGACAACTAAGTCCCGGCCTCCAGCAACGCTACAATGCGTACTGGATACCAAGCCAACATGCATAATATAATCAACTAACCGCCTCGCAGGGCGCATCACAGCACATGCCCCTAGTGCTAACCCAAGCACAATCACAGCCACAAGAATAGTTTGCCAAGCCGTTACCCGACCGTGAGTCGGACACGGGGCATACGGGGACAATCCATACAAGTGAGTCGTGCTCGTGTCCTCGGAGGTGTGGATGACCCATCCGAGTTATCCGATACGGTCTATCCCGGTATCGGACCAAGCTATCCTAAGTTATCATCATGGCAGTTCTACTACTAGGCTATACTAATCATGGTAATAAAATTTACAAGTACAAATTAACTAAATAAAATAAAATCCAGGAGAGAGGGCAAGAGCCGTCGGTGAGCAAGGGATACTTGCCTAGAGGGCTCGGCTAGGTAAGCAAGTCTTCGGCAATCGCGATCCAAGCTAGCACGCCAATCGAGATCCTCAAAACACACAATAAATAATCATCAGCACCAAATAATAAAATAATAGAATAATCACAAGAGATGGCAGAAGGCTATACCGTGTGGGTCCCGCAAGCAGTGCAGGGATTAGGTACGAAAACCGAGGTACGCAGATCGATACGGATACGTAAACCGAGATGTGCCTGTATATCGAGACGCATACGAGAATCGAGATGGCACGAATATCGAGATGAACAAGAAACACGTGCACGTAAATCGAGACGTGCACGTAGATCGAGATGACCCAAGGTCCAAGGAGCACATAAATCGAGGCGGCACACAAATTAATGTGTGCACGCAAATCGATTACGGGACGGAGGCCAATAGGGCACAAAAATCGAGACAGCACGCAAATTGGTACGTGCATACAAATCGAAGCGATACGAAAACCGAGATGGCACAAAGGCCGAGACACGGGAATCGAGACAACGTGCAAACCGAGATAACACGGTACCCGAGACAGTGCAGGACTCGAGGCATCCCGCTGCCAAAGGCAGCACGTGGATCGGGATACACAAAATCGAAACAGCTCACACACCGAGGTCCGCGAGTCGAGATGGCACACGACCCAAACAATGCAGGGCACAAAACGTCCCGTTGCTCGAGGTGTACACGAAGCTTGAGACACGTGTCTCGAGGTAGCACAAAAATGAGGGGTGTGCACCAACCGAAGGTGTGCTGCCCAAGGAACACACTGCACGAGACAGCGTACGGCTCGAGGCAGCACGCTGCCTGACGCGCGCCGAACCACGTGCCTCGATCTTCGAGAAGCACACAAATCGAGAAAGGAGAGGGAGAGGGGTGCTCGAAAATCTCACTGGCGGAAGGGCTCGTCGGCGAGGGCAAGGAGGCCCGGCCAGGTCGGCCCTCGGCAGGAAGGGGTACAGAGGAAGAGGGAGGCCGGAGGAGAACGGCGGCGGCGACGACTGGTGGCGGTCGCAGAGGAAGGGCCGGCGATCGTGGCAGATGGTGGTGGAGGGAGGCGACGGCGACGATGATGGTGGTGGTCGCCATGGCGGTGATGGTGGTGGGAGCTGTGGTGGCGCCGGATGGGGGAGGCCGGGACGGAGGTCGATGGCGGTGGCAGCTACGGCGGTGGGAGCAGTGGAGGAGATGGCGGCGATGATGGTGGTGGGAGCTCGGGGCGGCCGGAGGTCGGGGGAGGCCGGGAGAAGATAGGAAGACGGCGAGCGAGAGAGAGGGATGAGAGGCCGAGTGAGCGGGAGAGAGGAGAGTTGAGGGAAGAGAGAGAGGGCTGTGGGTGAGTGTGGTCAGGAGAGAGAGATGGTGAGCTGAGTGAGGAGAGAGAGAGGAAAGGGATTTTGGGGCAAAGGGTGCGGCTGTGAGCTGAGAGGAGAGTGAGAGTTAGGTTAGGGTTTGGGTTTTCTTTTGGGAGGGTAGATATAGAATCAAGAAATTAATTAATAACAAATAATTAATAAGGGCAAAATTATCTCCAATAAAATAATAAAAATTTCAAATATACCCCAAAATTAAACTCCTCCACAATATGAAATATAGTCGAAATACAGTCATATACCTATTTCTAAAATAGGGATATGACATCCTACCCACCTTACAAAAATTTTGTCCTCAAAATTTCGAAATCATGTAATATAATATTTTCAAAACTAGTATATACATATCATGAAAACTCTACCCACCTTATAGAAATCAAAAATTAGAAAAGAACAAAATCTCAATATGAAAACATCAAGGAGAACAAGGTCTAGCTAAATAAATCAACTCGCAAGGTAAATCCAAAACATCGAAAGAATCTCGAAAATCAAAGTCTCGCATACACGAAATAACCCCATAAATCAAAACAAGTACAAAATATCGAAAATAGTATCAGAAAACCTGAAAGCCCCACTGCATAAAAATCTGCATAAAATCATAAAACACAGGATATCTGTCTCGAGTCGACGACCGTAGTTTCCGAATATCCGAAAAATGTGTGTCATGATCATTCCTTGCCACGCCATCCGGAATGGCTGCAAAAGATTCACCATGACACTATAATCGAGCGGCTGCAACTTTCGTTACCACGCCGTCAAGGTATACTAGGGTCACCCGGTACTCTTGACAAATACCTAAAACGAATCAGATCCATAACCCAAATATCCGAATCACAAAAAAATCACAAAATCTCTAACAATGTAATGAGAGTCCCAGAAAACAATCAAAATCCAAAATCCAGGTGAATCGTAACACACATCTAAAAATATCTTCAATAATAACCACAAGATAGCTTTTCTAGGAAAATACTCCATATCCGTAGGAAAATACTCCAAACCAAGGATGCATATCCAAATATAATGTATAGAAGGTATATCTATAATCAAAATAGTATCTGAAATAGATAATCATGAGTGCGGAACTGTCTGGAATCAAGAAAGCCGAATTGATACAAGAATATCCCTCGGATACTCAACAAATGTTGAAATATCCAATCTCAGAGTCCTGATATAATCTTCATTTTGCAGCAGTCCAGCCAACGTTCGAAGAGGGCGATAATGATACTAAGTCAACACGAAGTCAACGCACGAAAGGGATAAGAAGAAATCAACCAAGGCGAAACACCGGTAGAGAGTACAAAACCCAAAATAAATAATCATGCAACCCAAATGATGGAGATAAGATAATATCTCATCGAATAAGGTGATCGACGTGACCAACTATAGGATCATATCTATCAAACAAGGATCAGAGGTAGATAACATGAATAAGACATGGCCAAGCAAGATAGGTCCAAGTAGAGATGAGGACCGGTTCACAGGTTCAAGGGAGCGAAGGGCAAGTGTATAGCAAGTTAGAATCCCAAGGAATAGTGGACTGAGATCAATAATCATGTGATACCTAACAAAATCTCAAAACAAGACCTGTATGGGCCACCACTAAAACCATGTCACACCCTAGTACCGGAATACAGGGACGGACGTAGGCCAGCTATAACATATAAGGTACGAATACGCTATACGGTGATGACGGCTGTCAAGTCTTGCTGGGTATCCTAGCATGCAATCAATCTATGGCCTAAATCCGACCTCATGTCCACAGGCAAATCACAATGAAACAATATCAAGAGAGATAATCATATAAAAAGTAGGGAATACACATATAAAAATCAGGGATCTACAGTACAGAATAATAATGTAGACGAATATACCTTCCCATAGTTCCTAGCATGGTCGGAAACTGAAGCACATCCTCCAAGTCGAGTCTGGAAGATCCACAGGGTCAGTCACTGGAAATCTGGGAACAATTCAGGGTTGGTCAGGCCAACCGTAGCAAGTACCAGAAAGGAAGGCTCAAGGACGGGCGAAGAAAAGCCAGCAGGATAAAATATGACAGTAAGACATCTATAAACAATAAGAGAAGGTAAGAGATCGTGCGGTACCAACGCACGATAACAATCCAACAACTAAAAGTATCCTGGTCGTAACCTCGATCGATAGCCTATCGTAGCACAAAAACCAACCCAACAATCAAACAAGAATATGGGTTGGATCATGCACCACGATAGTCCATTTCCTCAGTTATTTCCAGAAGTAACTCAACAATCATCACAATCATCCTAACATACACTAATACCTGCATCGCTAACTGGAGATCATAGTCTGTCATCGGGATAGTAATCTACCCCTACATCAAACAAGAACAAGATAATGAAATACTGAGCCGGGACAGCGTTACGCACCAGCCAGCTTAGCAAACAGCAAGCCATACAATTTATATGAATAAGCGGCCACTCAAATGCCTACGGCTTTCTATGTGGAAGTTGGGTTACCCCAACAATACAAGTATAGGAATCCTCAGATCGTGCCGTCCCAGCAGGGCTAGCGAGGCCAAGTATAGCATGTAAGAAGAGCACCGATCCCTCGTAAGGCCACCGGGCTTTGCATGTCACCACTGGTCCCTCGTAAGGCTACCGTGTCGAGCATGCCATATATATAATGTATAGTACATAAGTAGCCGGATATTGCTATCCACTAGTACGAATGGTAATAATATCCGTGGCGGCCAGCCTGCAGGTCATGACTAATGTCTGGGATAAGGCTGGTAATACACGATCTCGGGATTCCGTTCCCCTCCAATGTTTCTACCAGTTTAAGTTGCCTAGATTAACCATACATTTATCCGGAATTATATGTCTTGGTCACATGATCATCCTCCTAGATGTCGTACCTCAGTACGAGAACGCTAAGTAAGAATCAACCTCGGCACCTATAGTCCCAGTTGTGATCCATCCTTAGTATTATGCAAGAAGCAAGCAAGCAATCCTAACCACGCTAATACTATAGGCCAACTACCAGATACCCGTGCAGGTAATCATATAATATAGCCAGAATATCAAGATGGCATCGCAATGCCATATAATCATGAAAGTAGCACCTCAAAGTGCCAGTAGACAAGGGGCACCGCAGTGTAAGGTCAGGGCCAGTACCTCAAAGGGTAAGTTGGACTTATAGCACGGATACAAGTAGTCAGGTCTGGGATAAGGACAAATCTGCCAGTCACTAGAAGTTATCTGCCCACATCGTGGCATGGATATCAGGTCAAGTACAAGATCAGAACCTCTACTTATAATAACATCTCGAGCATATATGGGGGCCTAGAGCTCCAGTCATCCAGTCGGTCTATCCACCAGATCAATCTACCAAGAGACACACTCTACGATGGAATCAATATCATGCCAGGAAGGTCAATAACCAAACACCAAGCTAATCACTATAAGCAATGCTAGACCCTCTTGCTCACAAGAATCCTCCAAGTCAATGATCACAAGCTACTAGAAAACAAGCCCCTCAACTACCAAGACATAGCAATCAAACCAGGTTTTGGGCACTTGGGGAGTCGAGTAAAAAATCATATAATAATACCCTCGATATTCTATTCATTCTGCGAGACACTCGCACCAATATCAAAATCCAAAAGTCCTCAAAGACATATCTGATCAAATTAGAACATCACCAAAGAACTAGCAACACTATCTAAGAATCCACTTAGTCTCCCATAATCACTATCTCAATATCATATCTCCTCATAGTCAATCCTCGAATAAGATCATAATCCCAACACATGGGTCAACACTAATCAACGCCGTCGGAAGATGGCAAGGATTGTGTGAACCACTCTGGATCAGATCCACAACCCTTAAACCAAACAAGGACCAGGGTTGCAGACCTTCACCCGAGTAGAACCGCTCTCCTTACATAATCCGGCGGACAGGACAGACAATGGGATAACAACTAAACTATAACACCATCTAAAAAGAAGGGTCACGGGACAAGAGTCCAATGGGTGATACCGTCAAAAAGGCAAGGATTGTGTGAACCACTCTGGATCAGATCCACAACCCTTAAACCAAACAAGGACCAGGGTTGCAGACCTTCACCCGAGTAGAACCGCTCTCCTTACACAATCCGACGGACAAGACCGCAAACCAAAGGAATGGTTCTGCCCAATCCTTCGAACCAAATTTCCAACCGAGAATTCTGGAAAAATCTGACAGAGTTTCCTTGGTAATCAGGATGGGAGCACCTTACGAATAGGGGCTAAAACCACTCGACGCAACCCGCCGCAGAATTACAGAATCGCAGGCTGAGAATACTAAGTCTTAGCTACCAGCAGCACTACGATCCGTACTGGAAACAAATCGACAGCCAAGAACACTAAGTCTCGGCCTCCAGTAGCACTACGATGCGTACTGGAAACCAATTGAACCCGAGACCACTAAGTCCCGGCCTCCAGCAGCACTACAATGCGTACTGGGCGCCAAGCCAACATGTATAATATAATCAACTAACCGCCTCGCAGGGCGCATCACAGCACATGCCCCTAGTTCTAACCCAAGCACAATCACAGCCACAAGAATAGTTCGCTAAGCCGTTACCCGACCGTGAGTCAGACACGGGGCATACAGGGACAATCCATACAAGTGAGTCGTGCTCGTGTCCTCGGAGGTGTGGATGACCCATCCGAGTTGTCCGATACGGTCTATCCCGGTATCGGACCAAGCTATCCTAAGTTATCATCATGGCAGTTCTACTACTAGGCTATACTAATCATGGTTATAAAATTTACAAGTACAAATTAACTAAATGAAATAAAATCCAGGAGAGTGGGCAAGAGCCGTCGGTGAGCAAGGGATACTTGCCTAGAGGGCTCGGCTAGGTAAGCAAGTCTTCGACAATCGCGATCCAAGCTAGCACGCCAATCGAGATCCTCAGAACACACAATAAATAATCATCAGTACCAAATAATAAAATAATAGAATAATCACAAGAGATGGCAGAAGGCTATACCGTGTGGGTCCCACAAGCAGTGCAGGTATCGGGCACGGAAACCGAGGTACGCAGATCGATACGGACACGTAAACTGAGACGTACACGTATATCGAGATACACACGAGAATCGAGATGGCACGAATATCGAGAAGAACGGAAAACACGTGCACGTAAATCGAAACGTACATATAGATCGAGACGACCCAAGGTCCAAAGAGTACGTAAATCGAGGCGGCACAAAAATCAATGTGTGCACGTAAATCGATTCCGATACGGAGGCCAATAGGGCGCACAAACCGAGGCAGCACGCAAATTGGGGCATGCACACAAATCAAAGCAATACAAAAACCGAGATGGCACAAAGGCCGAGATACGGGAATCAAGACAACGTACAAACCGAGATAACACGGTGCCCGAGACAGCGCAGGGCTCGAGGCATCCCGCTGCCCAAGACAGCACGTGGATCGGGATACACAAAATCGAAACAGCTCACACACCGAGGCACGCGAATCGAGATGGCACATGACCCAAACAATGCGGGGCCCAAAGCGTCCCGTTGCTCGAGGTGTACACGAAGCTCGAGACACGTGTCCCGAGGTAGCACAAAAATGAAAGGTGCACACCAACCGAGGGTGCGCTACCCAAGGAACATACTGCATGAGGCAGCGTATGGCTCGAGGCAGCACGCTGCCCGACGCGCGTCGAACCACGCGGCTCGATCTCCGAGAAGCACACAAATCGAGAAAGGAGAGGGAGAGGGGTGCTCGAAAATCTTATCGGCGGAGGGGATCGTCGGCGAGGGCGAGGAGGCCCGGCCAGGTCGGCCCGCCGGCAGGAGGGGGGTACAGAGAAAGAGGGAGGCCGGAGGAGAACGACGGCGGCAGCGATTGGTGGCGGTCGCAGAAGAGGGGCCGGCGATCATGGCAGATGGTGGTGGAGGGAGGCGACGGCGACGATGATGGTGGTGGTCGCCATGGCGGTGATGGTGGTGGGAGCTGTCATGACGCCGGATAGGGGAGGCCGGGACGGAGGTCGATGGCGGTGGCAGCTGCGGCGGTGGGAGCAGTGGAGGAGATGACGGCGATGATGGTGGTGGAAGCTCGGGGCGGCCGGAGGTCGGAGGAGGCTGGGAGAAGAGAGGGAGACGACGAGCGAGAGAGAGGGATGAGAGGCCGAGTGAGCGGGAGAGAGAAGAGTTGAGGGATGAGAGAGAGGGCTGGGGGTGAGTCTGGTCGGGAGAGAAAGATGGTGAGCTGAGTGAGGAGAGAGAGAAAAGGGAATTTGGGGAAAGGGGGCGGCTGTGAGCCGAGAGGAGAGTGGGAGTTAGGTTAGGGTTTGGGTTTTCTTTTGGGAGGGTAGATATAGAATCAAGAAATTAATTAATAACAAATAATTAATGAGGACAAAATCACCTCCAATAAAATAATAAAAATTTCAAATATACCCCAAAATTAAAATCCTCCAAAATACGAAATACAGTCGAAATACAGTCATATACCTATTTCTAAAATAGGGATATGACAAGGAGGTCGACGTAGGTGGTTGAGGAGGAGCTCGCGGAAGAGGGTCGGTGGAGGAGGAGACCGGAGAGGAGGGGAAGCTCGCGGTGAAGGAGGAGCTCGCAGTGTAGGAGGATCCCGGAGGAGGGGGAGCCCGCGGAGGGGGGGTCGATCGAAGGGGAGAGACGGTCGAGGGAGGAGCGACGGTCGAGAGGGGGAGCGGCGGTCGAGGGGGGAGCGACGGTCGAAAGGAGGAAAAAATTTGGGGTGAAAATTTTGGATTTGGGATAAGGCAAGTCCCGTGTATATTAAACAGTTAGCGACGTCAATTGATTAAAGTCGCTAAACGTCGTAAATATTAAAAAGTATGGCGACGTTCAGCAACGTTTAGTGACTTCTTAGCACCAATAAGTTAACTGTAGTCACTAAACGTCGCGGAACGTCGCTATTTTTCAATCAGCGACGTTTAGCGACATATAAATTTTACGTCACTAATATCAGAAATATTAGCGATGTCTTGACAACGCGTCGCTAATTGCGTCACAGATTTGACTTATTTTGGTAGTGATTGCCCCCTCCCTCCCCTTCCGCACAATCTTCGGGCCCCGTCCAGACCGGGGGACCGGCCGCCACGTCAACCGACGGTCACGTCTGCGGTTACAAACTGCGGACAACATATTAGCTCTATTTCTGGATATACGTGTGGTGAAGGCTTTCCCCGCACACACTCATGTACAGCCACCCTCGAGATTGTATTACTTTCCTCGAGAAGTGAAGCCATCCGTCTTCTTTTGCTTTTGTCGATTAGAGTCCAGATCTATCCATCAGGACGTGGATCTTCTAATTCACTACTATTATGATTCTAACTCGTCTGCTTGGATTGAGGGGAAAAAATAAGCAGAGTTAAATAGGGTTGAGTGAAGAGAAGTTAAGTGAGAGGGAGGGGAGTCAATACATATAACCTTATCTGGATTGGAGGGAGAGTTAAGTGGGGTATTGTTCGACCTCCAAGTCCATGCTAGCAGCACAACACAACCCAGATAAATGTCATCTTAACCACTGGCGAGAATATCTCTTCGAAATCAATGCTCTTCTTCTGTTCGAGGCCTTTCACCCGTCGCCTTGTAACGATGTGTTTAATAACTCTTGCTTTGATTGAAGGTTTTGAGTGGAAGATAGATTAATATAAAAAAATAGTTACCAAAGTATCCTTATTAACCGTGGCATAAAATTGCAAACATATATGGTCATCAACTCAACACATGCATAAAACATATATGGCCATCAACTCTCTCCTCCAATATTTTGATGAACATGGACAGTTTTTGTAATGCATCGAGTATATGTATGGTCATAAAATCAACAAATGCATCAAAAACATAGTCATTTATTTTTTTATTATAATTTTCAACGATGAGTAACAAATGAAAGTGAGACGAAATGACACGCCTGACATCAACACGTCAGCACGTTGAAAGCCTCGAAGACAGCAGCATGTTGAAAGTAAGAAAAATGGAACAAAAGAATATTTTGGTCATTTTGTGACTTTTGAATTATTTAGAATTTTGATTAATTGGTGAATTTTAGATTATTTTAATAATATTTAAATTGACGTATTGTGATTTTGGTCATTTTTTATATTTTAATATTTTGGGAATTTTTATATTTTAATATTGATTTTATGGGATTTGTTAAGTCGGATTCGATTTTCATCTCGTTCCGACTTGTGTTAGTGGCCCGGGTAGCTTAGACTCTAGACGGGACCCCAAGATTAGTTAGTCATAGCCCACAAATCCCCCTAATTAAGTTAGTAAGTTTAGACTAATCCCACTTGTTAGATTTGTTAAGTTAGAGGCCTAAACTTAACCCTTTTGATCCCAAACTTGAACCTAACTTAAAATTAACCAGGGGGGATTAGTAGGGACCTTATTCGGCTTCCCTCAAGGCCCAAATAGGACAACGATGGCAGCCACTATAGGTAAATTAGCCTTCCTTCCTTTTATTTCATTCCATCTTGTCTCTTTTCCTTCACAAAGTGTTCTTCCCCAAATTAGAGAGCTTCCCTCTTTGATTTGATCTTCAAATCCTTACACCCTTTTATCAAAACATTCATCCAACCTTCTCATACTACCAAAGGAGGGTACTAGCAAAGATTTGGAGCAAAGTGCAAGGAAGAGTGTCCATTTTGGAAGGATCTTCGTTCGGAGCCATGTCCTTGAGAGTATCACTGGGATTCCACTCCCAATAGGTAAAACCAACCCTCGAAATTATTTTCCTATGCACATTAGTTAGTTTTGAATCCATAGGATCCACTCCCATGCATGTACCCCTTTAGATTCAAGTTTGAGGCCATTTGGAGCTCTCTAAAGCAAGTTAGAATTGTGTCTTGTGTCCTACCTATTAGATCTCTGTCACGACCCGCACTCGCTTTTCAGGCGCGAGCTCATGAGCAAGCCAGCTACGCATCAAGCGGACTCCAGTCCGACTCGAATACGTAAACGCTGTCGCGGCTATGGCAATGGGCCTAATCAAGGCAAGGCAAAACTATATCTCAATCCACAATAAGAATATTAATCAAGAATGAACAAGTATGGGTCGTGGTCTGCAGCCCACGAGCATATATGTCCGATAAGACTCTAAGAAAGTAACAAGAGTCTAAAACTGAATCAGGAAACAGGATATCTCATGATAAGGTATGAAAGCACGAGCTGATAATAAATACAATACGATACCTGAATCCCGCAAGCGTATCATCCCATCCGTCATCCAGAACTAATAGCTATCTCCATGCACTCACTAAACCTGAAGAGATCATCAGGTCCTCAGGGGACATAGCAAGATACATAAAAACAAGCCTATCTAGCAGTTTATCATGCAATAAAGAAAATACAGGAAATAAACGAAAAAAGACCAATCCGTACGAAAATACGACTAAACACGACTGGAAGAACCACTACGCCTAAACGAACTGCTGGAGAAGAACAAGATAACACGATATCACGATGTCAATGGATAACCAATCGAATACTCAAACCCTCGTCCCTAGTGTGGACTCACAGGTTTGAACAACTACTAGCCCTCGCCCCTAGTGTGGACTCGCAGGTGTGAACCATATACTACTAACCCTCGTCCCTGGTGTGGACTCGCAGGCTAGCATCACCCTCGTCCCTAATGTGGACTCGCAGGTGTGGACAGATAACTACTAACCCTCGTCCCTGGTGTAGACTCGCAGATTAGCTTACTAACTCTCGCCCCTGGTGTGGGCTCGCAAGTTAGCTTAACTACTAACCCTCGCCCCTAATGTGGACTCGCAGATTAGCTTACTAACTCTCGCCCCTGGTGTGGGCTCACAAGTTAGCTTAACTACTAACCTTCGCCCCTAATGTGGACTCACAGATTAGCTTACTAACTCTCGCCCCTGGTGTGGGCTCGCAAGTTAGCTTAACTACTAACCCTCGCCCCTAATGTGGACTCGCAGGTTAGCTTCAAGGATTTCAAGGTACAGCAGTTTCGATATGACTTATTCATCCTATGACACGATGTGACTCAGTTCAAGTACAAGAGATGACACGACACGACCCAATCATGATACACGAGAAAACCAATCCAATATGAACTACAAAGTTAACTATAAACAAGACTATATGTATACTAGCAGGCATGATATATAAATCACATATAAATAATCAACTAGTAGAACTGTATAATAATATAAATATACATATAAGTAAACTATAGAGGGAGGCAAGGTATCTTGCCTAGAGGTTGCACGCAGATCCAATAACAATCTAGTCCACTGCTAAGCCATAAAGTCCAAATCATCACAACTGTCTCCGAAAGCTGAAACAGACAATGCCAACAGTCTCAAAATAGTCAAATTAGCTTGCATTGTCTGTCCTTAAGTCCAATTCTGGACACATGGGTAAAACGGTAATTTCGGACAAAAATAATGCCCGCCGTTGGACCCGCTTTCCACCGAAAAGTATGCCAGAGTCAACGGTCTCTAAAGTCGTCAAACTATATGTCTACGGATCCGATTTTCCGATACGAACCCAACCGTATGTCCTGAGTTGGATTCCGGCGGGCCGTGTACAAAATCACCCGTTGAGTCGGACCGTGGGGCCCGCGAAACGGAAATTTTATCAACTGTCTCAGAATCGGACCAAACTTGGCATATAGGACCAGAAAAATGATACGGTCCTGCTGGCATAAGTTTTGTCTTGATCTGACGTGCGTGCACAAAGTAATTGGAAAATTTACATAGAGGCCGATACAATGAATTTCGACGGATACGCATCAAATTCGTTGCGCACACGCGACCAATTCGAATTCCGTCAAAGCCCACACGACCATGACGCTGTTACGCACCTTTCGATCCTTTCGGTTCGCAACCACGTCGCCCGGTTTGGCAGAACGCACGTCGTGTGGATGAATTTTCTAGTTTTCGAGACATGTTTTTGTCAAACTTCGGGATCCGATTTCTCGGCATACGGTCTGTGAAATTTATTTCTACAAAAAGGGTTTTGTTGCCCTACATGTTTTCACTAAACTCCTTCAAATAGGTTTTCGAAATCATGCATGGTTTGGAAGATAATTAAAAGCAAAGTAGGCTAACTTGATTGTTATCAGTCCTGATTTCGAATTAGTTTTTCGTCATTTTTGGCATTAATTTTATATCGATTTCGTTTTGATTTAGTTCGAAACGATCTATTGGTGTCAAAGACCTATAGGTTGTGTTTCCAACGCCTGTTTTGGTTTGGAAAAGGATGGAGAGTCGGGCGAGAAATCCTACAGAGAAGGGGGGCACCGCGCTGTTACTGCTGTGGCTCTTCACTGTTCGATGCTGCTGCACCCGCGCGGTCTCGGCCGTGCGCGACGGTGGCACCGACTGCGGGTGGCCGCCCAGGGTGTTAGGAAGGGTGGCGCACTGTCAGGTGTTTGGAGAGTTAGGGTTTTTGATGAAAACCTCTGCTTTCTCGATCGAAACAGAGAGGTGTATATGTACTTCTGTTATTCTGGAGGAAGGGTCGGGTTTAAGTATCCATGTGCTCGGGTTGGGCTATGCTGGGTGTGCGACCTTTGGTAAGTTTAGGGTAGCTCCTGCTGGCCTAGGCTGCATGCGGGTTTGGGTCTGCATGCGGGTTGGGCTGTGATGGCTTGGGATGGGCCGACTGCTAGGCCGGGCTGGGATTTCTCATCCAAATTTTCCTTTTCTATTCTAAAATACCTATATATATATATATATATATATATATATATATATATATATATATATATTCACACACATATACCCAATTAATATTTATATACACACACACACACACACACACACACACACACACACATATATATATATATATATATATATATATATATATATATATATATATATATATATATATATATATATATATATATATACATATTACCCAATAATATCTATATACACACATTTATAGCTACATATATATATATATGCTTATCTAAAATCTCCATAAAACCCAACAAGTCCCTATAACCTTTATTACTACCATTTATTTTACCATGAGATAATATAACAACTAATAGTAAATAATTCCTATTTAATAGCAACCATCAATATTACTAATAATAATACCAAATAATACAAATTGCAATAAACCAACTAATAGGAGCAGTATTGGTGATCCATAATACCCTTACTCTAATTGGGTCCACAGGAAAATGGTGGTAGCATTTTAGAAATGGCATTCTACCATTTTAATGCCTTTTTATTATGCATAAAAAAATATCTAGAAATATTTGACAATATCAAAATAAAATACCGATTACTTGCATCTACCCAGAATATGTCTACATGGGTGTTCTTGGACGCATTATACGTCTACACGGGCTTAGGCTCAGTTCGGGTCCAATTTGGGCCAACTTGGTACAACCAGATCACTCAAAAGTCAACAAGATTAAAATAATATCTAATTAAATTATTTATGGAAGTCATGCCACAACTTGGCCTGGTTTTTCTAGTTCGGACACCGCTATGGCTCGGCCTTCCCTGGCATGCTTAATACACTTGTCATGGCACACAACTGCATTACTCGTGCCATGATTCCTAGTCATCTTGTACTCCAATTCTCAACCATGATCAAAATCATCTACCTTAATAATTAACTAAAAAAATCTAAAATCACCATTTAAATCAAATAAATAGAAGAAAAAAAAATATTTCAAAAATTTTCGGGAAGGGAGGCTACAAATCTACCCACCTTAAAAATAATTTCGTCCTCGAAATTCTAATTTATAGCTATTTCTTAAAATTCAAAGTCTACTATCCCCTTAATCTCCTCAAATTTAATTTCTCCAAAAATATTTTACAACCTTCTCTAGCTATCTTATAACTCCGAATACTGGAGGACTTCTACCCACCTTTGGTCATATTACTACTCAAAATACGGTCACCAAAATCTTATAATCCTCTAACTAGCTGCTAACAATCCTTCCTACAATTATCTAGGACATATGGCATCTATAATCTCTCATATCTATAAACAACCAATATTCAATAATCAAGCAATATTATACTATAATTTAAGAATTTTTGATAGATTCTAGATAGCACGATCGTTCGTCACTCCGAAATAGGAAGGGACGAGAATCAATGGTTTGGAAGGCAAGGAAGAATAATCGAGAACAAATATGAAATTTCAAGGACGTAGAGGAATTTCTAGAAGAATTTTCAAGGCAGAGTGGATTAAAATTTCTAAGGGTTTAGTCAAATTCGCAGGCTATTATCAGTACAGTTACGTAACCGATACGATATGCTCTGACCTGCATGGGCCACCAAAAAAACTTGTCACGACCCGCACCCGCTTTGCAGGCGCGAGCTCATGAGCAAGCCAGCTACGCATCAAGCGGACTCCAGCCTGACTCGAATACGTAAACGCTGTCGCGACTATGGCAATAGGCCTAATCAAGGCAAGGCAAAACTATATCTCAATCCACAATAAGAATATTAATCAAGAATGAACAAGTATGGGTCGTGGTCTGCAGCCCACGAGCATATATGTCCGATAAGACTCTAAGAAAGTAACAAGAGTCTAAAACTGAATCAGGAAACAGGATATCTCATGATAAGGTATGAAAGCACGAGCTGATAATAAATGCAATACGATACCTGAATCCTGCAAGCGTATCATCCCATCCGTCATCCAGAACTAATAGCTATCTCCATGCACTCACTAAACCTGAAGAGATCATCAGGTCCTCAGGGGACATAGCAAGATACATAAAAATATGCCTATCTAGCAGTTTATCATGTAATAAAGAAAATATAGGAAATAAACAGAAAAAGACCAATCCGTACGAAAATACGACTAAATACGATTGGAAGAACCACTACGCCTAAACGAACTGCTGGAGAAGAACAAAATAACACGATATCACGATGTCAATAGATAACCAATCGAATACTCAAACCCTCGTCCCTAGTGTGGACTCGCAGGTTTGAACAACTACTAGCCCTCGCCCCTAGTGTGGACTCGCAGGCTAGCATCACCCTCGTCCCTAGTGTGGACTCACAGGTGTGAACCATATACTACTAACCCTCGTCCCTGGTGTGGAATCGCAGGCTAGCATCACCCTTGTCCCTAGTGTGGACTCGCAGGTGTGGACAGATAACTACTAACCCTCGTCCCTGGTGTGGACTCGCAGGTTAGCTTCAAGGATTTCAAGGTACAGTAGTTCCGATATGACTTATTCATCCTATGACACGATGCGACTCAGTTCAAGTACAAGAGATGACACGACACGACCCAATCACGATACACGAGAAAACCAATCCAATATGAACTACAAAGTTAACTATAAATAAGACTATATGTATACTAGCAGGCATGATATATAAATCACATGTAAATAATCAACTAATAGAACTGTATAATAATATAAATATGCATTTAAATAAACTGTAGAGGGAGACAAGGTATCTTGCCTGGAGGTTGCACGCAGATCCAATAACAATCTAGTCCACTGCTAAGTCATAAAGTCCAAATCATAACAACTGTCTCCGAAAGCTGAAACAGACAATGCCAACAGTCTCAGAATAGTCAAATTAGCTAGGATTGCCTGTCCTTAAGTCCAATTCTGGATACAGGAGCAAAACGGTAATTTCGAATAAAAATGATGTCCGTCGTTGGATCCGCTTTACACCGAAAAGCATGACAGAGTCAACGATCTCTAAAGTCGTCAAACTATATGTCTATGGATCTGATTTTCAGATACGAACCCAACCGTATGTCCATAGTTGGATTCCGGCGGGCCGTACACAAAATCACCCGTTGAGTCGGACCGTGGGGCCCGCGAAACGGCAATTTTATCAACTGTCTCAGAATAGGACCAAACTTGGCATACAGGACCAGAAAAATGACACGGTCCTGCTGGAGCAAGTTTTGTCTCGATCTGACATGCGTGCACAAAGTAATTAGAAAATTTGCACAGAGGCAGATACGGTGAATTTCGACGAATACGCATCAAATTCGTCGTGCACACGAGACCAATTTGAATTCCGTCAAAGCCCATACGACCACAAAGCTGTTACGCACCTTTTGATGCTTTCGGTTCGTGACCACGTAGCCCGGTTTGGCGGGACGCACGTCGTGTGGATGAATTTTCTAGTTTTCGAAACATGTTTTTGTCAAACTTCGGGATACGATTTCTCGGCATACGGTCTGTGAAATTTATTTCTACGAAAAGGGTTTTGTTGCCCTATATGTTGTCACTAAACTCCTTCAAATAGGTTTTCGAAATCATCCATGGTTTGGAAGATAATTAAAAGCAAAGTAGGCTAACTTGACTGTTATCAGTCCTGATTTTGAATTAGTTTTTCGTTATTTTTGGCATTGATTTTATATCGATTTCATTTCGATTTAGTTCAAAACGATCCGTTGGTGTCAAAGACCTATAGGTTGTGTTTCCAACGCCTGTTTCGGTTTGGAAAAGGACGGAGAGTCGGGCGAGAAATCCTACAGAGAAGGGGGGGCACCGCGCTATTACTGCTGTGGCTCTTCACTGTTCGACGCTGCTGCACCCGCGCGGCCTCGGCCGTGCGCGGCGGTGGCACCGGCGGCGGGTGGCTGCCCAGGGTGTCAGGAAGCGTGGCGCGCCATCAGGTGTTTGGAGAGTTAGGGTTTTTGATGAAAACCTCTGCTTTCTCGATCGAAACAGAGAGGTGTATATGTACTTCTGTTATTCTGGGGGAAGGGTCGGGTTTGAGTATCCATGTGCTCGGGTTGGGCTATGCTGGATGTGCGACCTTTGGTAAGTTTGGGGTAGCTCCTGCTGGCCTAGGCTGTATGCGGGTTTGGGTCTGCATGCGGGTTGGGCTGTGATGGCTTGGGATGGGCCGACTGCTAGGCCGGGCTGGGATTTCTCATCCAAATTTTCCTTTTCTATTCTAAAATACCTATATATATATATATATATATATATATATATATATATATATATATATATATATATATATATTTTATATATATATATATATATATATATATATATATATATATATATATATATATATATATATATATATATATATATATATATATATATATATATATACATATATATACATATATATAAATACCCATATATATATATACATATATATAATATGTATATATATATATGGGTATATATATATATATATATATATATATATATATATATATATATATATATATATATTTTGTTTTTTGTTTTTTTAAACACAACTTTATTGAATGCAAGGGTAAGCTCAAAGAGAGCAGAACAGTGGGTCCTGAGCCAGGAGAACACAAAAGCTGGCTCCGGGACACAAGGAGAGGAGAAGCAACAGAAAAGCTAAATTCCGAGATTCAAAATTTTGAATTCGAAAATTCGAAATTTTGAACAACGAAAAAGACAAAACACAAAAAGCCAAAACAAAAAAAATAAAGCACGAGAAGCCGCCAGCGCAGCACGAACAGGTGGACCCGCAACCCGAGGGGAAGACTACACGCGGCCCAACGGGGAGCGCAGCCCGGTGGAAGGCACACTGCCCGAGGGATATATATATATATATATATTCACACACATATAACCAATTAATATTTATATACACACATATATATATCTATATATATACATATAACCCAATAATATCTATATACACACATTTATAGCTATATATATATATATATATATATATATATATATATATATATATATATATATATATATATATATATGCTTATCTAAAATCTCCATAAAACCCAATAAGTCCCTATAACCTTTATTACTAGGGTAGAGTCTATCTACATAAATATGAACCCATACATTATACCATTTATTTGACCATGAGATAATATAACAATTAATAGTAAATAATTCCTATTTAATAGCAACCATCAATATTACTAATAATAATACCAAATAATACTAATTGCAATAAACCAACTAATATGAGCAGTATTGGTGATCCATAATACCCTTACTCTAATTGGGTCCACAGGAAAATGGTGGTAGCATTTTAGAAATGGCATTCTAACATTTTAATGCCATTTTATTATGCATAAAAAAATATCTAGAAATATTTGACAATATCAAAATAAAATACCAATTACTTGCATCTACCCAGAATATGTCTACATGGGTGTTCTTGGACGCATTACACGTCTACACGGGCTTAGGCTCAGTTCGGGTCCAATTTGGGCCAACTTGGTACAACCTGATCACTCAAAAGTCAACAAGATTAAAATAATATCTAATTAAATTATTTATGGAAGTCATGCCACAACTTGGCCTGGTTTTCCTAATTCGGACACTGCTATGGCTCGGCCTTCCCTGGCATGCTTAATACACTAGTCAAGGCACACAACTGCATTACCCGTGCCATGATTCCTAGTCATCTTGTACTCCAATTCTCAACCATGATCAAAATCATCTACCTTAATAATTAACTAAAAAAATCTAAAATCACCATTTAAATTAAATAAATAGAAGAAAAAAATATTTCAAAAATTTTCGGGAAGGGAGGCTACAATCTCAAATTATGACACCTCATGTGTTTGGTTTAATGTCTAATAGGTTTAATTGTATTTTAATTTCAGTTTTAGACGTGTTAGAGAATGGATTTGTCACGACCCGAACCCTGTTTAGGGGCACGAACACGTGGGTACGTCCAGCCTACGCCGCAGTATCGGCTGTAGAACGCTGTAAAGGTCATCTAGAATATATAGAATCTAAAACACAATAATATAACCTATCATCTCCGCACGGAGGAATATAACCACAATTCGATCACATTAATCTAAGGAAGATAGGCACGAATATGATAAAAAAAACAAGATGAATAAATAGTCTAAAATAGATGCTGAGTCACAACCATAAGTTCAGAAATCAAGACATAAAACAATATCCGAAATAAATACTACAAGTCTCAAAGTATCAAGCTGGAATATAATCCAGACAAAATCTATCTAAACTAAGTCACTACAGGTTGTGCATCCTCTACGAGCACCGGATCCACAGACTGGTCATGGTCATAGGCTCCATCTATGCCAAACCCGTAGTAGGTCAGGCAATCTGCATCTAAATCCTCTGAAAAATAATGGAGGTTATCATGTCAGGATATGAGCAAGTACAAACACCAACAGCAGTTCCATGTGAATTGACAAATACTATAAGAGACAATCATAATAAAATACAAGATAAAATATCAAGACTGAAAGTAAAACAGTACAAGAGAACTGGATATCATGTCATGTATGAGATATAAGATAAAACTGGAGTATAAACAATGAAAAGTAATCTGAGGTATGATGTAAACATAAAAATAAAATGTCATGAGATATTATAGCGTTATGTGATCGGCTTGGGTCAAGATCAGGCTGTTCTATTTGACCGGCTATGCACAGGTAGTATACTAGTATAGGGATCAGGCCGGCCAAAATGGAAAGCTATGCATAAGTAGTATAAGGTCATGCTACACCCTACGTGTGGTGAGGGTGGAGCTATGCACAAGTAATAAACAAGTAGGGGTATGATCACATAACCTCTAATAACTTCCCATCCCCGAGTAGTATAATAAATCCAGACATGACAGGTCATGACACGGGATTCAAAGAGAAGGGGGCCAGCCCACTCCCAAATCGGTGTCTATACAAGTACATGAAACAATATCGAACAATGTACTCATATACCAGGTAAACCGGGAATGACATTTCATGACGAGATTCAATGTATACTAGTCTGTGTATCCTCGTGTTGGAAATCAAGTATAACACTACAACTGAATCGAAAATAGTAGGTATCAAAACAATAAAATATATCAGAGAATGTACTTGCATGCTGTCCTGAGCTGAGAAAATCGAACTACAAACCATTCAATGAGCCACGAACAATCAACTCGCACAACTGTCTCCTAATGCTGAAACAGACAATACCAACGTTCTCAGAATAGTCAAATTAGCTAGAAACGCCTACCCATAAGTCCAATTCTAGATACAGAAGCAAAACAGTAATTTCGAGTCAAAATTGTGTCCGCCGTTGGACCCACTTTGCATCGAAAAATGTGTCAGAACCTACGGTTTCTAAAGGCATCAAACTATATATCTATAGGTCCGGTTTGACGAGACGAACCCAACCGTATGTCCAAAGTTGGATTCCGGTGGGCCGTGCACAAATTTGCCCGTTGGATTGGGTCACGGGCCTTCCAAAATAACCTTCCGGTCGAACTTCTCAGAATCAGACCAAACTTGGCATACAGGACCAAAAAAATGATACGGTCTTGTAGGCGCAAGTTTCATCTCGATATGATGAGCGTGCACAAAGTAATTGACAAATTTGCAAAAAGGCCGATACAGTAAATTTTGACGGATACGCATCAAATTCGTCGCGCACACGCCACCAATTCGAATTCCGTCAAAGCCCATACGTCCACGAAGTCGATACGCACCTTTCGTTGCTTTTGGTTCGTAACTACGTCGCCCGGATTGACGGGACAGATGGTGTATCGGGATAATTTTTCTAAAAATTCAGTTTTGAAAATCAGTTTTTTCTCCAACTTCACAAACCAATAACTTTCTGTACTGTGCATGAAATTTAATTCTACAAAAAGGGTTTTAAAGTCCTATAGGTTGTCTACAAGTCTCTTCAAACCAATTTTAAAAACTCGCAACATGCTGGTCGCAAATCGGCCACAAAGTTGGAATTTCGGGATAGTTTCTAAACCCAGAAAATCGAGTTTTTTCTCGATTTTGGAACTCGTTTTTCGTCGCACATGATACGAATCGACACAAACTATTTGAAGGGAATTAAAGGTGTATATGTTAGGATCATACCTGACCAAGTTGTCATGTCCCAAAACCAGAATACTGGAGAGCGGGGGACAGACACAGCCAGCTACGTACATTGAAGTTAATCATACCTCGCAATACGGTCACGGCTGTCTAGATGCATGAGGGTTTACTACAAGCCATTAGTCTCTTAGGGTCAAGAACAAGCCTAGTGTCTCAACCTCAAGCAAGCAAGTAAATATAACAAGATGGTAGATATCAGACATACAAGGTAAGGCGTCCCAAATATTACATATTCAGATGATCATGAAGCTAGTCATACAAAATGCGAAGACTAGCAAGAGTTTAGGTCATACATGATCAACCCTAGGATTTGTCAATAATGTTACAGCCCTTAGGCAGACAGAAATATAAATTCAACATGAGCTAACACTTGCTTGACGGCTAAACGCCTGAAAAGAATAATTTACAATAGAGTGGGAGAGCAAAATAAAACCCACTCGTTGCCAGGGTTGCGCCTAGTGTTCACCATCTGGCTGGAAGGCTAGAAGATCCTCGGGTGCTACTCCAAATCTGGCCATAAAAAACCAGCTGGGTCAGACCCCAGAAAGAACAAGTGCCACAAGGGAGGATTCACTTAAGAACTAAAACCAGCATATTAGCACATAAGACTTAAAGTATAATAAAAGACACGAGTTAGAGAAAACAAGGTGATAAGCGACAAAACAACTAAGGAACTATTCTGGTAGCCAAGTTACAACCCGTAAACCAAACAAGGACCGGGGTTGTAATCCTTCACCTGAACAGAACTTAGTCTCTAACCAATTATCGAGAAGGTAAAGTATAACAGTAATATGCTGAAATAACCATGCAGTGGTCTTGCCTAGACAAGACTAGACGGGACTCCATCCATCAATCACGGCCAAGTAATGAGTACGGCTTGATACTTTAGCTAACTAGGGTTATCACAAGCCTAATTACTAACAAGATGCACTGAGATGTTCCAACAGCCATAAGCCATGCAGACTTAATCCAGATTATCCAGTCACAAGTTGAGAGAGTTGAATTAGGTGACTTGGGGGTGCAACACATGACAGTGTGCTGGAAATGTGTCCTACTCGACGGCAGGCTACAAGTCCAATTAGAGCGCCCAGATAACGGGACTGTCTGTAGCTGGAAAATCTCTTCATGAACTACATGATCAATCTAGTCATTATTCTAGTCAGATTTAATATGAATCCCTGACCGTGGTAACCAGGAATTCATGTCCTAGACATGATGTAAGACGAGACATGTAGCTTATACAAGCACAAACACCCACGGTGTCAAGACAAGAGTTACTTAGCAAGTCAAGATAGCTGTCACAACAGCATATCGAGATAATCATGTTAGGTTTACTTATCAAGAGTGCGCCACGACGGGCCACCATCATGTTATGTTACTTGTCAAGAGTGCACCACGACGGGTCACTATCAAGAATCATCATGTCAATTTAGTTGTTACTTGTTACTAGCTAAGAGTGAGCCTTAACAGGCCACTAACGTGTTCTATCCTTACATTATCATAAATGAGAGAAACTTGCATAAAATTGCTAATAACATATTCTTGAAGCCCAAAAAAAGATCTACAACTTTCATGTTGGGAGTTGGGAGAAATTCTGGCCACAATTCAGCCAAATAGGACTTAAAACAACCAAAATAGGCCCTATGCGGCATTCTGCGGCACTATGCAGCCTTCTGCTGTACTATGCAACCGTCTGCTGTACTATGCAGCCTTCTGCAGCACTATACAAGCCATGCGATACTATTCATCCATGTAGCACTATTTATTCCTGCGGCTGCAGTACTATTCATACGGCACTATTTATTCCTGCGGCTGCAGCACTATTCATTCATGCGGCTGCAACACTATTCATTCCTGTGACTGCGGTACTATTCATGCAGCATTATTCATTCCTGCGGCTGCGGCACTATTCATTCATGCGGCTGCAACACTATTCATTCCTGTGACTGCGGCACTATTCATGCAGCATTATTCATTCCTGCGGCTGCGGCACTATTCATTCATGTGGCTCTATTCATTCCTGCTGCTACGGCACTATTCATGCGGCACTATTCATCGTTCCTGCCAAATTCAGCACAAATGAACTAGAAAAGGCTCAAATCTTATTTTAGCCATAACTTCCTCAAAACAAGTCAAAATCTAACTTTTCAAAGGTCCATTTTGGGTAAAATTGAATTCTCTATAGCATAGAACAATCAAAACTTGAAAATAATAAAGTTTGGTAGATCAAAACCCAAGAAAACCGAAAATGCCACCAACTTAGATCTACAAGAAATAAAGCATGGAAATTAAAAATGCTAAGTACTAAAGTGTCTCAGAATCTCGTGTGGAAGACAATGAAACAACAAAAATAGAGTTCCTTTATGAAGCAAGTTGCACTTGCCTAGGACTTGGTAGGTGGAAGGAGTAAATGAAGAAGATGAAGAAGTAAATGAAGAAGTGAATGAGGAGAAAGATAAAGTAGTTGGGTTATATATCAACCCTCTCCATCTCAAACCAAGCCAAGCCAAGTCAGACCAAGTCAAATTGAACCAAACCGATCAATAAACCAAGTCCAGATTAAACCAAGACTAGGCTAAGCAAAACAAGTCTAACTACGGTCCACCTGATAAATGCCAGAAATCTCGTATAGGCACACGAAAATACGTATAACGGGAAATGGGAGTGACAACTCTACCCACCTTAAAATAATTTCGTCCTCGAAATTTAATCAAGAGGCTAGAGATGTCGGAGAAAGCTATATTAATCATAAGCAGGCTACGACTAGCAGTCAATCAAGCAATCATTCATGCAAGCAAGGAATTAAAAGCATAAGGCATAAGAAAGACATTATACCTTATGAGTCAAACAGGTGTGGATATCGTGAGCGGATATCATCCTCACGCTCCCACGTTGACTCACCCAAAGAGTGGTGACCCCAAGCAACACGGACTAAGCTAATAGTCTTGTTCTTGAGTACCTTCTCCCTTCGGTCCAATATGGATATGGGTCTTTCCTCATACGAAAGATTGGTACCAACAACCAATTCTGAATGATCTAGGACATGACTCGGATTCGGAATATACCGTCGCAATTGAGATACATGAAATACGTCATGTACCTCACATAACGACGGCCGAAGAGTGAGACGATAGGACACATCACCTATTCGCTCAAGGATATCGAACGGCCCTATGTACCTAGGACTAAGCTTTCCCTGTATGCCGAATCGAATGACGCCACGGGTAGGCGAGATCATAAGGAACACGTGGTCGCCGACTGAAAACTCAAGGGGACGCCGATGAGAATCGGCCCAATGGCGCTGGCGATCTTGGGCAACTCGAAGATGATCTCTGACTTGTCTGACCACCTCGATTGTCTGCGTAATCATCTCTGGACCCAGCATTTGTCTCTCGTCGACATCATCCCAAGCTAGAGGTAATATGCACTTCCTGCCATACAGTGCTTCAAAAGGGGCCATCTGGATACTAGCTTGGAAACTGTTGTTATAGGAGAACTCTACGAGATGCAGGTGATCTTCCCACGAACCACCGAAGTCGAGTATACAATATCGCAACATATCTTCGAGAGTCTGAATCGTGCGTTCTGACTGACCATCTGTCTGCGGATGATAAGCTGAACTGAACTTGAGACGAGTCCCCAAGCTCTTTTGAAGACTCCGCCAAAAGTGTGATATGAATCTTGAATCTCTGTCTGATATGATACTAACTGGCACTCCATGCAATCTGACAATCTGCCTAAGGTACATCTCTGCTAGCGGACCCGTCGACTGACCAATTCTGAAAGGGATAAAATAAGCTACCTTGGTGAGCCTGTCAACTATAACGCAGATAGCATCTCTTCCAGTTGGGGATTTAGGTAACCCAGCTACAAAATCCATGGTAATGTGCTCCCATTTACATTCTGAGATCGGTAAAGGTTGAAGAAGTCCAGCTGGTCTCTGATGTTCAGCCTTAACTTGTTGACAAACTAAACAACGAGAGACAAACCGGGCTATCTCCCTCTTCATGCCATTCCACCAGAAATGCTGACGGATATCTCGGTATATCTTTGTGCCACCGAGATGAATTGAATACTGAAAACTGTGAGCCTCTGCCATAATCTCCTATCTGATATCACCACTGGGTACACAAAGACGTCTCTCATGTCAAAAAGTACCATCTTCGTGAATACATAACTCTGGTCTTTGTCCTGCTACACATTCTGTCCTAAGCCGTTGAAGCTTAGAATCTGCTGATTGCACCATCTTAATCCTCTCAACTATGCTAGACTAAACTTGCATGCTGGTCAACAATGCCATATTGGTAGGAAGAACAACTTCAATACCCATCTTCTGAAGATCGGCTAACAATTCTAGCTGTGTTGTTAGGAAATAAACTCCGGCTCTTCTGCTCAATGCATCTGCTACTACGTTGGCCTTTCCAGGATGATACTGTAAGTCGATGTCATAATCGACAAGTAGCTTCAGCCATCTTCTCTGACGTATATTAAGATCCTTCTGGGTAAACACATACTTCAGACTCTTATGGTCGGTGAAAATCTCCATCCGATCTCCATATAAATAATGCCTCCAAAGCTTCAATGCAAAAACTACTGCTGCTAATTCCAAGTCATGGGTAGGATAATTCCTCTCATGGTCACGAAGCTGTCGTGACGCATAAGCGACTACCTTACCATGCTGCATCAAGACGCATCCTAATCCTCTGTCGGAAGCGTCACAATAGACTAAAAATCCTCTAGTCCCATCTGGAAGCGTGAGAATGGGAGCCGTCATCAATCTCTGCTTTAACTTCTCAAATGAACTCTGACACTCTGCTGTCCAAGCAAACTGCACATTCTTGCGGGTCAACTGCGTCAGTGGTGCTGAAATCCGAGCGAAGTCTGAGAAAAACTGCCGGTAATAGCCAGCCAATCATAGGAAACTCCGAACTTCTGTGACGGTACTAGGAACATGCCATGACTCTATAGCCACTATCTTCTGGGGGTCCACTTCCGCTCCACCTCTGGTGATAATGTGACCTAAGTACGAGATACGATCGAGCCAAAACTTTCACTTACTAAACTTCGCGTACAACTGGTGCTCTCTAAGAATCTAAAAACTACACGAAGATGCTGCTCATAATCTGCCTCATTCTTGCTATAGACTAAGATGTCGTCTATGAACACTATCACGAACTGGTCCAAATAGGGCATGAAGATACGATTCATGAGGTCTATGAATACGGCTGGCGCATTGGTCGCTCCAAATGGCATTACAAGGAACTCCCAATGCTTATATCTGGATCTAAATGTTGTCTTCGGGATGTCTTGCTCTCTAACTCTGATCTGATGGTATCTTGACAGCAAGTCAATCTTCGAGAATACTGCCGCTCTTCTGAGTTGATCAAATAAATCATCTATCCTTGGTAGAGGATATATGTTCTTGACTGTTACAGAGTTCAAGGTATGATAATGAAAACATAATCTTGACGTACCATCCTTCTTTTTCACAAGAAGTATCGGGGCTCCCCAAGGTGATCCACTAGCACGAATGAATCCCTTGGTTCTGAGTTCTTCAATCATCTTGTACAAGATCTCTAACTCTAATGGGGCCATCCTGTAGACTCCCCCTGATACTGGTGCCGTCTCTGGAAGCAAATCAATGGTGAACTCTATCTCTCTCTCTGGAGGCATGCCTGGAAGCTCTTCGGAGAACACGTCTGGGAACTCTTCAACAACTCTGGAAAACTGAACCGCCACTGCTACTGCCATCCGCAATACTGGAGGAGAAGGTTCTACTTCGCCCCTAGAAAATGAAAATTCCGGTTCGTCGGGAATACCAAAATAATCATGCCAATATGGAAATCTATTCTTGCATATTGCTCCTTCAACCAATCCATTCCTAGGACCATATCATAATCGGCCATCGGAAATTCTATCAACCTAGCGGAAAACTCTCTACCGCTAACTACGATTCGACACGAGGAAAACACTCTATCTACTCCCACAAGACCGTTACCAGTAAGTATATTGATCCTTACTGATAATGACTCGGGCTCCAGTCCTATTCGTATAGCGAATCGTGTAAACATAAATAAATACGATGCACCCGAATCAAATAATATTGATGCTGGAAAAGAGTTGACGAGAATGGTACCTGCCACCACCTCACCTGAAGCTAACTGTTCTTCCACGGTCAAAGCCATAGCCTGACCTTGCCTTCTTGGTGCTGGTCCCCTCTGCTGGTGACCTCTCTGCCTGTTCTGAATCTGAGCTTGGACATACTATTGAGCCTGAGACGGCAATGGCCTCGGAGGCTGGTACTGCTGCTGTACTGGTACTGGACCCCTAACCGATGGACTGGTTAGGTTTGATGACGATGAACTGGCTCTATTCGGACAGGATCCTATCTTGTGATCCGGTATCCCACAAGCCAAGCACAATTCATGTGCTCTGTGACATTCTGATATTATAGGTCCTGGCTTCCCACAATGAGTGCAGTCCATTGCGGAAGACTGCTTCTGCTTCTGTTGCTGAGGATACGTCAGCGTCGAGTGCTGAACCGACGAAACTGTGGTCGCCTGCCTAGGAGCTCCAATAGTCAAAGCCCTAGCTGTCAGGTTGGTGCTGAAGACTGGGACATCTGCCCATGAGACCTCTTCCGTCCTCTGCTTCTATCTACAATCCTCTGCGAAGTATACGCATGCCTCTTCGCTGCTCATAAGACGGCATCAAACGTCTGGTGCTCAAACTGCTCCACTGATATAATGATCTCTAGGTGGAGCCCCTGCTGGAATCGCTGGGCTCGATCCAACTCGGTTGACACCAAGGTTGGAGCAATCCGACTGAGTCTAGAAAACTCAGCCGCATATCCATCGACCGTCCTTCCCATCTGCTTAAGATTGGCGAATCTCGTCTCCAGATCATACCGAGCTACTGCGTCGAAGTACTTAGTCTGGAACTTGTTGCTGAATACCGCTCACGAGACAGGCGTCGGTAATCCAACTACTAGCATCGCCTACCAGCGGCGGGCTAAGTCCAATAATTGCAGGCGCACAACGGCCACCTTCTCATCCTCAGGAATCTTAGATGCTTCCAGGATAACCTCTGTATCCTGAAGCCATGCATCAGCAGCAATAGCATCTTCAGTACCGTCAAAGAAAGGAGGGTTCAAACGCTTGAAGCTGTTGGCCGCGTTGTTCCCTTGGTAACCAACTCTGCCTATGACATCTTGTATTGTCTGGTGCAAGGCATCGCCCCGATGATTTTAAGATGCAAGCAATTCTCTGATGAGACCCACCAGGGTTCCATTGTCGGGCTCTGCAAGCTGGACGGGCTGAACTAGTGGCTCTTGACCCCCGGTAGGCATGACTCTAGAGGCTACTCCTGAATGCTGGACTTGGTCTCTAGGTTGCTGCTGGTTCACTAGAGGTGATCCTCCTTGCTGATCGGTAGGACCATGAACAATGCCGCTGAAGAACGACATGGAGAACAATAAGGAAGGACCATGATAGATCGAGGATATAAACATGTGATCAGGTCAAGATTTCAGAAAGATTAGAAGAAACAAGTAGAGATCAAGGGCGAGTGCTGATTGAGACATATATTCAGTAAAATCCTGACACATCTTGATTTACAAGACCTGCATGGGCCACCACTTAAACAGTGTCATGCCCCAGAACCAGAATACTGGAGAGCGGGGGACAGACACATCCAGCTACGTATATTGAAGTGAATCCCACCTCGCAATACGGTCACGGCTGTCTAGATGCATGAGGGTTTACTTCAAGCCATTAGTCTCTTAGGGTCAAGAACAAGCCTAGTGTCTCAATCTCAAACAAGCAAGTAAATATAACAAGATGGTAGATCATCAGACATACAAGGTAAGGCGTCCCAAACATTACATATTCAGATGATCATGAAGCTAGTCATACAAAATGCGAAGACTAGCAAGAGTTTAGGTCATACATGATCAACCCTAGGATTTGTCAATCATGTTACAGCCCTTAGGCAGACAGGAATATAAATTTAACATGAGCTAACACTTGCTCGGCGGCTAAACGCCTCAAAAGAATAATTTACAATAGAGTGGGAGAGCAAAATAAAACCCACTCGTTGCCAGGGTTGCGCCTAGTGTTCACCATCTGGCTGAAAGGCTAGAAGATCCTCGGGTGCTACTCCGAAATCTGGCCATACAAAACCAGTTGGGTCAGACCCCAGAAAGAGCAAGTGCCACAAGGGAGTCTTCACTTAAGAACTAAAACCAACATATTAGCACATGAGACTTAAAGTATAATAAAAGACACGAGTTAGAGAAAACAAGGTGATAAGCGATAAGGCAACTAAAGGACTATTCTGGTAGCCAAGTTACAACCCGTAAACCAAATAAGGACCGGGGTTGTAACCCTTCACCTGAACAAAACTTAGTCTCTAACCAATTATCGAGAAGGTAAAGTATTACAGTAATGTGCTGAAATAACCATGCAGTGGTCTTGCCTAGACAAGGCTAGACGAGACTCCATCCATCAATCATGGCCAAGCAATGAGTACGGCTTGATACTTTAGCTAACTAGGGTTATCACAAGCCTAATTACTAACAAGATGCACTGAGATGTTCCAACTGCCACAAGCCCTGCAGACTTAATCCAGGTTATCCGGTCACAAGTTGAGAGAGTTGGATTAGGTGACTTGGGGGTACAATACATGACAGTGTACTGGAAATGTGCCCTACTCGACGGTAGGCTACAAGTCCAATTAGAACGCCCAGATAACGGGACTGCCTGTAGCTGGAAAATCTCTTTATGAACTACATGATCAATCTAGTCATTATCCTAGTCAGATTCAATATGAATCCCTGACCGTGGTAACCAGGAATTCATATCCTAGACATGATACAAGATGAGACATGTAGCTTATACAAGCACAATCACCCACGGTGTCAAGACAAGAGTTACTTAGCAAGTCAAGATACCGTCACAACAGCATATCGAGATTATCATGCTAGGTTTACTTATCAAGAGTGCGCCACGACGGACCACCATCATGTCATGTTACTTGTCAAGAGTGCACCACGACGGGTCACTATCAAGAATCATCATGTCAAGTTACTTGTTACTTGTTACTAGCTAAGAGTGAGCCTTAACAGGCCACTATCATGGTCTATCCTTACATTATCATAAATGAGAGAAACTTGCATAAAATAGCTAATAAAATATACTTGAAGCCCAGGAAAAGATCTACAACTTTCATGTTGGGAGTTGGAATAAATTCTGGTCACAATTCAGCCAAATAGGACTTAAAACAGCCAAAATAGGCCATATGCGGCATTCTGCGGCACTATGCAGCCTTCTGCAGCACTATGCGGCACTATGCAGCCTTCTGCGACACTATACGACACTATGCAAGCCATGCGATACTTATTCATCCATGTGGTACTATTCATTCCTACGGCTGCGGTACTATTCATTCATGCGGCTGCGGTACTATTCATTCCTGCGACTGTGGTACTATTCATTCATGTGGCTCTATTCATTCCTGCGGCTATGGCACTATTCATGCGGCACTATTCATCGTCCCTGCCAAATTCAGTACAGATAAACTAGAAAAGGCCCAAATCTTATTTTGGCCATAATCCTCAAAATAAGTCAAATCTAACTTTTCAAATGTCCATTTGGGTAAAATTAAATTCTCTACAGCATAGAACAATCAAAACTTAAAAATAATAAGTTTGGTAGATCAAAACCCAAGAAAATCAAAAAACCAACTTAGATCTACAAGAAATAAACCATGGAAATTAAAAATGCTAAGTACTAAAGTGTCTTAGAATCTCGTGAGAAAGACAATGGAACACAAAAATAGGTTCCTCCATGAAGCAAGTTGTACTTGCCTAGGACTTGGTAGGTTAGGAGGAGTAAATGAATAAGATGAAGAAGTAAATGAAGAAGTGAATGAGGAGAGAGAGAAAGTAGTTGGTTATATATCAACCCTCTCCATCTCAATCAAGCCAAGCTAAGTCAGACCAAGTCAAATTGAACCAAACCGATCAATAAACCAAGTCCAGATTAAACCAAGACTAGGCTAAGCAAAAAAGTCTAACTACGGTAACCTGAAATACCAGAAATCTCGTATACGCACACGAAAATACATATAACGGAAACGGAAGTGACACAAGGGTTCACAAAATGAGGAGCGAGAAAAAGAAATATATTCCGAAGTTGGCTCTTCGCTGACAGTTTTCGTGCGCGGGTGGGATGTTTGTTTGCGCATTTCCCGACGATGGACGGCCGCGGTTGGTCGACGGCGACGTTGGGGACGTACGCTGGGTTGGGGGTGACGGCTAGGGTTTGGTTTTATGAAAATTTCTCTCGCTCTCTCTCTCTCTCT
>JANAVB010006599.1:40455437-40487937 GCA_029216955.1 Iris pallida
AGTGGTTTAGTCTACATGTCATATTTTTAGTCTCAACTTGTCATTTAAGTGTCTCTTTATATAATGGACTGTTTTGTATACATATAATATGTTTAGATATATTTCATATATTTAGTGTGTGGATATGTTTTAGTGGTGTGCTTGTGTTCGAGAGAGGGGAGTGTGGTTTGATTGTGTCTTGAGTGTGTGGAGAGTGAGATGTGTTCTTTTGTCCAACAACCCAAATTCGTCATAATATTCATCCACGTTTTTATAGCCATAGCAAGTTCGAATTGTCATAACTTTTAGCTTAGAACTTCGATTAATCTTCCATTTTTTTAAAAGAACCGTATCGAAGTTAGCTTTCCAATATATAGATTAATAGGTCAAATGTATTTTAGAACTTTTTGTAAATTGTTGAGTGTCGGTTGTACGAAAGACGAACGCGTTTCGGTGTTTTGCGATTTCGGGAGCTTTTGGACACAAAAATGCGATCGTTTGAAGTTTCGAAAAGCTAATACGAAGGACTACAACATACTTTAATTCGAGAATTTAGTGAAGGCCCAATTGGTACAGTATTGATTTTAAGTAGAAGAGTGACTATATGACATAGGTATTTTGTGTAACCTATGAGCCTATGTAGTATGGATATTAAGTGAATGTAGGTATCATAGGTTGTCGAGTATATATATGATATAGTACGTATATATATATATATTATTGTTAGGTAATGTTTGTTAGTATGAGTGTTAGTTAGATAGTAGAGGTTAGTATTTTGTTAGATATTTGATATGTTGTTAGATAGTTTGATGTTAGATATCTAGTATGTTAGATATTGATATGTTAGTAGGTTATATTAGTTCTAGATATTGGTATGTTAGCAAGTTAGTCTATATAGATTATATGTTAGATATTAGTTAAGATGTTATGTTAGTACATTAGATAGTTAGTTAATTAGATATTTGAGGGGTATTTGGTATCTCATGATACCAAGTTAGTATCTTAAGGTAAATATGAATTACCTTTACCTTCAAGATAAATGATTAGTTTACCTTATGACCAAAGTATGGTATCAAGGTACCAAGGTAAGGTATCACGATATCAAAGGTAAGGTATAGGTTTACCCAAGTTAAGGTATTGGATTCCAACCAAGGTATTGGTATTGGGACCAATATGACCAAGGTTGATATGGTATCCTAATATTAGTAGGTTAGTGTCTAAGTGTTTGAGTTTGAGTAGGTGATGTTAGATTGTAGAAGGGTGATATAGATAGGTATACATATTTTTGGGTTATATAGTATCTATATATATTATGAGAGTATATAGATATAGGTTATGGTTCATAGTGAGAATATGTATATACTTGATATATGATATCTATATGTATGTGTTAGGGTGGTACTATAGATAATGATATATGTGGTATGTATATATATTAATATATCCTAAGTATCATAGATGTTGACCAATAATCTAAGTTTGATCAAAATCCTAGAAGCTTAATCTTGACTCCTAGTTTGACCCAAGGTGGACCAAAGTTGACTTAGAGTTGAACAAGAGTTGACTTTGACCTAGATTGACTTAGAAACATGTAGATTGTATTGTAAATTTCTATCATTTCAAATTGAACTCTTTATAACATGTGTTGCTCTAATTAGGACTCTGTGATATCAGTTTGGACATCTATTTATATCAGTCATTCAGGGTATCAGGCGAGTACATTCTCTGATAGTTCTTTCATTTACTTGGTGATTACTGTGTTTCAGTTCTAGTTAGTTCTATTGGATGTCTACTATAATTCTTGGCACGATTGTACACGGATTGGTATTGTCATTGGATCTTCAGTCATGAGATGTTACCTTACATCATTGATGCTATCGAATACTGTTCTTGTTGGTATTGGATAACATTGAATAACATTGAATAACAATGGCTAATATTGGATAACATTGGCTAGTGACGTGTCATAATTTTTGATCCATCGTATCAGTCGGGACGGAGATAATATTAGTTAAATATATGATCAAGAACTATCAACAAATAGTATAATTATCGGCTACTAGCTAAGCATACATTGCGCGTATGGTTGAGCTAGCTTTTCCTTAGTGTAAGCATTGAATATCCCAGGCCGATCACATATCCAACTGGTATTCCAAAACACATTATCTATTACAGTTTTACATTTTTAGTTCACGTTTACATTGTTCTATTTTGATATGATAGTTTTCTTCCATTACTTGTTCTCATAGGTTTTTGTCTGTCTTACTATTTCATCAATATAACTGTCTATAACTGTTTATAGTCATTGTCATTTACTTGAAATTTCTAGATGAGATGTGCTCGTTCCAATCCTGACTGGATACTATTGAAAATATTACAGATGATATAGATGATTGTCCTACCTTCTATGAGGCTTATGAGGGTGGTACACATCAGCCAGAGGAGGACCTAGCCCAGTAGAGTGTGCTTAGTTATAGCTTAGTACTTTATAGCTGTAACCACCACTTTTCTAAAATAAGGGTAATTTTGAACTTTTATAAAAATTGATTATTTAATAATAGGTTTAAATCATGTTATTAATTTATTGGTAATTTTGATTATTTTAATTTAATTTAATTAGTGTTTTGTGATTTTGTTCTTTGGCTAGTGTAACCTTAGAGCTGCTTAGCCTAGAGACTAACCATGACCATGGAGGCCTAACCCATGTGACTAGATTAGCTAATTACCACTTTTTAGACTAAGGATATTTTGGTCATCTTGTGACTTTTGAATTATTTAGAATTTTGATTAATTGGTGAGTTTTATATTACTTTAATAATATTTAAATTGATGTACTGTGATTTTGGTCATTTTTATATTTTAATATTTTTGGAAATTTTTATATTTTAATATTGTATTTTGGGGTTTTATTTGATCCGGTTTGAGTTTTGTCTCATTTCGACTTGTGTAGTGACCCGGGTCAGTTTTGGACCCAACTGGAACCGATCAACTTGTCATGACCAAATTCAGACATTTATATTTGACTAATCCCATTTGATTTTAGTGGCATTAGGGATTAGAATTAGATTTAGAACTTGAAATTAGAAGTTTCCAATTTACCATTTTGACCCCAACTCAAAACCCTTCTATTCCTTGACTTGGAGGGCATTTGTGACTTTGCACAAATGCCCTAACACCCTCAAATTAGTGGCCGTCCAGCAGCTCACTCCCTCTATTCTTCCTATTTTAAGAAAAATTCCCTCTCTCTCTTCCTTTCTCTCATTCTAGAAAGATCTCTTTCTTTTCCCTTTGGATTTTAGGCTCAAAAGTAAGTCAAATCTCTTCCAATCTCTTCCATTTCTCTAGATCTCTCTCTAATCTTGGTGATAACCCTTGTTTATCTCTTATTTGTGATTTTTATCTAAGTAGAACCTAGCATGGAGGGGTTGGAGGCTTAGATTTGGCTCTTGACCCAAAAAGAACCAATTTTAGGACTTTTTTCTTGGGATTCCAACTCCCAAGAGGTAAACCCTAACTTTAACTCTTGTAATTACTCCTAATTAGTATTATTTACATAGTAGAGGATGCTCGAGGTATAGGACAACCCATTAGAAGAGGTTTGGAACCCATTGGACTCAATTCGGGACTTTCGGACTAGGTTTAGTGCCAATTTTGGAGAAAACTCTAAATTGACATGTTTGGGTGATACCCCTAGCCTAATTAGACCTAATTAGGTTAGTTTGGGTGAGATGAGGCTAGGTACGTGTTTATATTTGGATACGTGGGATCGTTTTGCGAGAAATCATAAAAATAGGCTTTTTCGGGTTTTCGGGTTCCAACACACGGGTAAACTTTTTGCACCGACACTAAAATCGGCAAGTTAGTACTTAGAATAGGTTCTAATCATTATTTAAAACTCGTGGATAGAGTTTGGGGTCGAATCCGGATAGGTTTGGTGTCCGTATCACGCGGTATCGCGAATCGGACACCCCGAAGTCGCTAAAATGGCCATTTGGCCATTCGGGCCTCGTTTCTCATTTTCGCTCGCGTGCGCGAGTTAGATTTCTTGTGTGGGGCACGTGTCTAGGCCCTAGAGGGTAGAATTGTAAGAATTGGGTATTCGGATAAGGTTTTGGGTCGTTTAGGAGTATATGCATATGTGTATGTGTATGTGTATGTGTGTATATTTATATGGGGAGTGTGTTAGTGTGTGGTAGTAGGGGTGGTGCTGGTAATATGTGTGTGTGGTGGTAGTGGTGGTGTTGGTAGTAAGTATATATATATTGTGTGTGTGTTTATCCATATGTATAGGAGTGTGTGTGTCCATATGTATATATATGTATATGTGTGTGGTGGGGAGTAGAGATTTGATAGGTAGAGTTGAGAGTGGTGGACTTGGTAGATGAATTAGTGTGTGTGTTGGTTTTTGGTTGAGAGTATTAGAGAGTTTGAGGTTGTGAGAGAGTTAGAGAGTGATTCGGGAGAGGGATTAGAGAATGGGATTAAGAGGGAATGAGGGAGAATTAGAGAGTGTAGAGAGGAGTGTTTGAGTGTAGAAAAAGGAGGGAACCTGCTGTGAACAGCAGCTGCAATAGCAGCCTTGTACTGCTGCAAATTTAGCAGTGAAGGGGAGGAGAACAGCCCTATATCACAGCCTTAATCAGCCCCCTTGGCAGCCCCAATTCAGCCCATTTTAGTCCCCCATTCAGCCCTACATTTCAGCCCCTATATCACATACAATTCAACCATATATTCAGCCCTATATCACATACAATTCAGCCCTACATTTCAGCCCCTATATCACATACTATTCAGCCATAAATTCAGCCCTATGTTCCATTCAATTCAGCCTTGTACAGCCCCTTTGTTCAGTCCTATAGCTGTCCCTATTCAGTCCAAATGGACAGCCACTTGGCCCCTCAAACATATCCAAATGACAGCCCCATAACAGTCCCAAATAGTCCCAAACCAGTCCACAAATTCAGCCTACAAGTGACACCCAATTCAGCCCCTAAACCAATCCTTAACTGTCCCCAAAATCAGCCTATAAGCACTCCTAAACCAGTCCTAAAACAGTCTGTAAGCCCCTGAATTTATGGCTTTTTTTTTTTTATAATTCAATTAGTGGTAATAGATATTATTATTTGATTATTATTTGATTAAATGCTCTTTACCGTGACTTGGATTTCTAGAGCATCAGGGATGCCAGTCTCTGGAAACTTTCTTCTTGAAGTTTGAAGTAGACGAGATTATCTTCATGTTGATATATCGTGTCCCACTCGAACTTGTTCTCTTGTACTCTTTTTGCTTCGCGCAAGTTCGGATCGATTTAGACCATTTAAATTAATAATTGATTTCCCACTCTTTTCCTTGATCATCGTTTGCACGTTACCGTGACTTTTAATTTAGGAGCACCAGACCAGTCATTTTCTCAGAACCAACTTCTCATAAATGATCTACTCGAGACGCTCTTCACCCATGACCTTCGTGTCCCACTCAGACACTCCATTTTATGCTTTATTTCCTTCGCACAACTTTTGGGTCAAATTAGGCCAATTAATTATCTACCGTAAAACCTGATTTAATTTCCCATTTAATTTCGGGACCCGACATCGACCCAACCTAGTCGACCCCAAATATGGCCCTGGCCTGTTTTGAGTCTACTAGGCACGTGCCACTTGCGCGCCATCGAACTGATTTTCCTTGTGCTCCAATTTTGTCCATAATTTTAAATAGTTTAAAATTATTATTTTAATTAAATCTTGGCCCCAAGCTTGTCCAAACTTGACCGAACCTGATCCAACGCCCAACCAGATTTTATGTGATCCCTATCATGACTATCCAGATACTCCTCATAATTTATCTCTTTTTTCTATTTTTAAAATATCTTATTTTCTCTCTCTATTATATATATATATATATATATATATATATATATATATATATATATATATATATATATATATATATATATATATATATATATATATATATATATATATACATATATATATAATACTCTCTATCTCTCTCTACATTTAAATCCTCACATCACACTCTCTCTCCACACACACAAAATCACCACCCCCCATGTGGTCAGTCGACCTCCCCTCTCTCCATTTTCTCTCTCCCCTCTCTCTATCTAATAATATCTTTCTTTCTCTCTCTCCATTTATATTTTGTATATAATATTATACATATATACATCTCCTACACTCTCTCTCTCTTCTCTCACACACACCCCCCCCCCACCAGGACAACCCATCCCCATCCCTTCCTGTACACGTACAGCTCACCCCCCCTCTCTTTCTCTCTTAATATCTCTCTCTCTTATATAATATATACACATACATATATATTATATATATAAAATCTCTCTCTCTCTTCACTTATAACACACACATCTCCACTCTCTCTCCCTCTCACTCGGCCACACTCCCCACCCCCCATGGCTGCCGACCACCACCACCGCCGTGAACTTCACCACCCTCACCATCATCCTCCCTCTCCTCCATCTTCTTCTCCTCCTCTCCTTCATCATATTCACCATCATCAAGCAACATTATCACCACCACCATCTAACACTCCCACCACCATGCACCACCACCTCCACTCTTCACCAAAGTTGTCGCCGCCGTCGTGCTCCGGCCTGGCCCGCCCCGACGCGCGCGGAGCGCAGCGCAGCAGTGTGAGCGCGGCCACGCGCGCACGGCCACGCGTGTCGCCGCCGCTGCCGGCCGTGGTCGCCGTGGCCGGCCCCCCCTGGCCGGGCGACCCCCAGGCACCACCCTGTGGCGGCCAAAGTCCTCCGGGATGCGCCGTCTAGGCGTTTCGTGCGTTTTGCACGGAGTTCCGTCGACGCGCGCGCGGACGGAATTCAGAATGTGCGTCTCGTCGCAGCAACTTCGCACCAATTTTCTGGACAATCCGACCGTTGGATCGATGATTTCTTCACTCCGTCTCAATCTCGGTATATCCACCTTCACTTCTCTCAAATTTTACCCGTTAATATCGTCGTTTGATAGATCAAAACCGGCCACCAAGTTGACACTTTAAATTGTGTTATTTTTGGACAGTTTTGTGGAGCCGACTTCGTCGACTCGTATCTCCTCCGTCACAGTTCCGGTTGGCACGCTACCAGTTTCTGTGCGAAGCTGGTATAACCCTCTTCCTTCCCCCTTTAGATTTCATTTCAGTTTGAGCTTGTTAGGTCGGTCGAATTCGACGCCAAATTTGGCCGTTCGAATTCTTAGTGTTGCACTTGTTAAATTTCATTTTTGAACCCGGGACTCCGGATTCAATTTCTGACACCATGAGTGGACTCGTGGCATCGTTCTGGCATGTTTTCATACAAAGTTTGCTTGATTTGGAGAACGTGGGCCCTGGCACGCATTTCGGTGCAAAACGGGACCCACTTTCTGAGTCAACGGATCACTTTGAGATCGGCGCATCGGAATCCAATTCTGGATATACCGTTGAGTTCGTATCGTCATTCTGGACTCATTGACATATAATTTGCTGAGTTGTGAGGACATTAGCTCCGACACGCTTTTCCGTGCAAATCAGAATTTTAATGTCCTGGTCAACGGACCAATTTGAGATCAGGTCAACGAAATCCAATTCTGGATATATCGTTGGGTTCGTATCGTCATTCTGAATTCGTGGACATATAATTTGTTAGGTTTTGTGCACTTTTATTTTGGCACATTTTTTGGTGCAAAGTGTGTCCAACGGCGGACATCATTTTGGCCCGAAATTACCTTTTTGTCCCTGTGTCCAAATTGGACTTATGGACAGGCTATCCTAGCTGATTTGACCATTCTGGACACGTTGGTAATGGTTGTTTCACCATCCAACAACATCTGTAGGTTTTTACCATATTATTATAATCTTTCTCCTTTTGTGGTATTTTGAGATCCATCGATTCCAGTGATTTCACAAGCACTGAAATTGAATGTGTTGACCCTGTAGATGTTTGTAGAGACTAGCTTTGACCCAGTTTGACCATGGTTGACTACCTTGACTGAACGTCGAAGTAGAGTCAACATTTGACCTAGGTTAGACTAGTTTTGACCCTGGTTGACCACAGTTGACTATTTTGACCAAAGTCAACCGAAAGTCAACCATAGCCTACAATTGACTAGAAATGAATCAGAGTTGACCAGTGGACCCAAAGTCAACTGTTAGTCAACATTAGTCAAGTTTGACCCGAGTTGACCTAGGGTTGACCAGAGTTGACCAGTTGACCAGAAGTCAACTGTAAGTCAACCCTTGACTTAGATTGACCTAGTTTGACTTAGTATGACTTGATTTTACTTCCAAACCCTTATATTAACACAGTATTCCACCTATAGGTCCTCGAGGCACTGTTCTTGGACCAGTTGACATATTCTACCAGATCTCAGGCGAGTACATTCTCTGATAATAATTATGTTTTATGATATCGTTTATGTTTCTTGTATTTAGTGTAGATACCCTTGTTCTCTTGACACATTGTTCACACGGATTGGTATTTCTCTGGATCCCGTCATGAGATGTTATTTCTCGCTTTCCTTGGTATATCTTGTGCAAGTCTTTCTTGTTCCTTGTGCATTGTATAGACACGATTCCTGCGAAGGCTAGCTACCCTCTCGGAGAATCGTGTGTCATGATGTGTCATGGTTGGATCCACTATACTGGTCGGGGACGGGGAGTATTAGTGTAGATGTGTGGTCAATACCCGCCTTGTATATCTTGTGAATCTTGTGAATGCCAATCATACACCACACGTATGGTTGGCTAGATCATGACCTTGTGCAGACCCAAGCCGGCCACATGTTACTCACACACTTAGATAGATGTTTCTTGATTCTTGTACATGCCATGATCAGTTTTATTTGCCTTGTTCTAGCTCTAGATTTACAGCTTACCTTGCCATGATACTCACATGTACATTTCATGATTTCTTGTATATTCTCTCTATTTACTGCTACATTTTCAATATCGTCTAATTAGAACTGTTATTTGAGATTTGTGCTCGTTCCATCCTGACTGGATATGTTGATAAAATTTTAGGAGTAGTTGTGCCCTCAATATTGGACTTCATGATGTTGCTAGCTGAGGTGGATCTCACTATTCTTCTATGTGAGTTGCCTAGTAGTTATCCTTAGTTAGTCTTGTTGTTTCTTCTGTATTTTCCTGTCTTATGACCATTGTAGATTCTAGTTGTTCTAGTGATATTGTTATTATTTCTTGTCTTATCTTTCTTAGTTTTCGTGATGTGACATGAGTACATTTCTAGTTATAGATTATTAGATGTTGTAGTTAGTTTAGTATACTTGACAGCGCTCTACCGCCGATACTGCGGCGTAGGCTGGGCATAGCCCACGTATTCGTACCCGTATATCTGGGTGCGGGTCGTGACACGTTTTTAGTGGTAGTCCATGCAGGTCAGTCTTTGCAATTAATGCGAAGTCGTGGTAGTACTTGAGCTTATCTGTACTACTGTGAGCCTGCCCTAGGATTAAGGTGGAGTCATAGAATATTTTAGGATTTGGTACTCAGTCACATATTAGGAACTCTTGGAAGATTCCAGGGACGACCCCTGGGAATCTTATTTCGAATGCTTTCAAAATCTTTTCCCACTTGTTTCCATTCGTCCTGATTTCTGAAATATTTGTCCGTATCAAACTTTATTCTCTCTTGGAATGAGTTTGTGGACCCCAGAGGAAGGTATAAGTTGAACTTATATATCTTCTAGGTTGAAACGGGAATATGACTTGCCAGTCTCATATCAGGTTGAGATTGTTTTAGATTATATTCCAATGATTTCTTTTTATCTTGACCTAGATAGTACCTTTGGACATCTCCTGAGAATTTTCTTCTAAACTCTACCTCGGGATCTGTTTTTGCTAGTTCCCATTTACTTATCCTTGATTCGTCGTGGAATTTTGAATCTTGATGTTCGTTCATTGTTGACTTTGATGTTGTATCAAAAATCAGTTTTTATAAATTGAGTTAAGATATTCTGATAAACATATTCGATGAGAACGATAAATGTCTACTTTATTATGGAGTTTAGAATTTATCGCAGTCATACTAGCTAGCACGACATGGACGTAGAGCCTGATGTTGGTTATACCATCCTAGTTATGGAATTTGGATTTTCTTGCAGCCATACCGGTTGGCGTGGTAAGAATTCCAGATGACATAATTTAGGGTGTATACCTTAGTTATGGACTCTATCGTTTATTGCAGCTATGCTTACTGACGTGGCAAAAATTCTAGCAACATAATCTCAGGAAGACGTATATGGTCATCAGATTATATCTTAAATCGGATCCCTTCGTTATGACCGGATGAGCAAGAACAAATTCTTATCATCATTCTTTCCCGTCTTAGTTAACTCTGTCTATCTACAGCCTAACTAGGATTTCTTGACAGTATTGTTTTGTGTTCCAGCTTTTGTAGGATTTGACTAAACTCTTCTTCGCTAACCACTTGGATAATTCTTCTTGTCCTTCCCGGTAATAGTTGAAAGTGCCTCATGGACTGATTCAAGGAAAGTTCGAAAAGTAATTTATCTTTGTATTACGGAATCGGGAGTTTGCATCCAGAGAAATACTGGCGAGACATGACTTCGGATAACGGTATCATGGTTAAATATGTTTCTCGAATTCTACTTGGACCACTTCCTAAGCATTTTGACTAACATCTTCTCTTTTATTTTGCAAAAAATGTTTGAAAATATTTCACGGATATTAGCCAAGTTAAGTTCAGGAACCTATATTATCTGGCGTGACAGCTGTGCACTGCAGCCATCCGTCGTATTATGGAACAAGGAAGTTAATCGCAGCTAGATGCACACTAGCGCGATAGTAACTTCATGTGACATAATTACGGAGGTATATGGTTCTTGAGTATTACTTCGACTACGTCCTATGTATTTCGTTTGGCCTCGTACTATTCTTGGAAATATTTCGATAATCTTTCCTGTCTTGCTTGACCCTTACCTTGTCTGAATATTAATATGATTGTTAGACCCAGTCTTAGGTCCTGTTACCTTCTATTTTGATGATTAGATGGCCAGACCTAGTTAACAGATTCTGTAGTATAACTAAAATATGTTATTATGTGTGATTGTGATGAGTATATTTTCTTGGAGATTTATTGGGTTAAGCCTATAGGACAGATACGAGTGACTGACTATAGTGGACTTAGAACCATTAAAAATGATTAGTTTGATAGTATAGATTGGTTTTAAGGTATCTAAGAAAGAGTAATAAAATATTATATTTTGTGACTCCGGAATTAGGACTAGAATCTTGTGCTTAGATTTGAGGGTTTATATTCAGGAGTTCTTGAGTAAAAGAGAGAAGGCTCAATACCCAGAATAGGTTTTGAATGTACAATTTCAAGGAGCTGGTGATTAATAGGATAAGGATACTTAGGACGGGATAGGAAACAAACAAATTGCTTTGAGATTGGAATTTTGGGTTGATGGCCAATCATTGTGATATATATATACGTATCTCGAGGGTGACCTATATTTTAGAGTATACGTAAAGGTTCTTATTGATATGAAGATTCTAAGGGGGTAAATAGACATAGTTTTTTATGGAAGAAGCTTGATGAACCTGAACCAAAATACCAGTAGAGAGAAACAGCATAGGTGATCACAAAGGTAGCAGATTGAGTACTGTACCCATAGCAGTTGCATGTTTTAGCTTGACCTATAGTATGATTTTAATTTCGAGGACGAAATTTTTATAAGGTGGGTAGGATTGTAAGCCCCTGAATTTATGGCTTATTTTTTTAATTTTTATAATTTAATTAGTGGTAATAGATATTATTATTTGATTATTATTTGATTAAATGCTCTTTACCGTGACTTGGATTTCTAGAGCATCAGGGATGCCAGTCTCTGGAAACTTTCTTCTTGAAGTTTGAAGTAGACGAGATTATCTTCATGTTGATATATCGTGTCCCACTCGAACTTGTTCCCTTGTACTCTTTTTGCTTCGCGCAAGTTCGGGTCGATTTAGACCATTTAAATTAATAATTGATTTCCCACTCTTTTCCTTGATCATCGTTTGCACGTTACCGTGACTTTTAATTTAGGAGCACCAGACCAGTCGTTTTCTCAGAACCAACTTCTCATAAATGATCTACTCGAGACGCTCTTCACCCATGACCTTCGTGTCCCACTCAGACACTCCATTTTGTGCTTCATTTCTTTCGCACAACTTTCGGGTCAAATTAGGCCAATTAATTATCTACCGTAAAACCTGATTTAATTTTCTATCTAATTTCGGGATCCGACATCGACCCAACATAGTCGACCCCAAATATGGCCCTGGCCTGTTTTGAGTCTACTAGGCACGTGCCACTTGCGCGCCATCGAACTGATTTTCCTTGTGCTCCAATTTCGTCCATGATTTTAAATAGTTTAAAATTATTATTTTAATTAAATTTTGGCCCCAAGCTTGTCCAAACTTGACCGAACCTGATCCAACGCCCAACCAGATTTTATGTGATCCCTATCATGACTATCCAGATACTCCTCATAATTTATCTCTTTTTCCTATTTTTAAAATATCTTATTTCTCTCTCTCTATTATATATATATACATATATATATAATACTCTCTATCTCTCTCTATATTGAAATCCTCACATCACACTCTCTCTCCACACACACAAAATCACCACCACCCCATGTGGTCAGCCGACCTCCCATCTCTCCATTTTCTCTCTCCCCTCTCTCTATCTAATAATATATTTCTTTCTCTCTCTCCATTTATATTTTGTATATAATATTATATATATATACATCTCCTACACTCTCTCTTCCCTCACACACACACACCCCCCACCAAGACAACCCATCCCCATCCCTTCCTGTACACGTACAGCTCACCCCCCCTCTCTTTCTCTCTTAATATCTCTCTCTCTTATATAATATATACACATACATATATTATATATATAAAATCTCTCTCTTCACTTATAACACACACATCTCCACTCTCTCTCCCTCTCACTCGGCCACACTCCCCACCCCTATGGCTGCCGACCACCACCACCGCCGTGAACTTCACCACCCTCACCATCATCCTCCCTCTCCTCCATCTTCTTCTCCTCCTCTCCTTCATCATATTCACCATCATCATCATCAAGCAACATTATCACCACCACCATCTAACACTCCCACCACCATGTACCACCACCTCCACTCTTCACCAAAGCCGCCACCGTCGCCGTGCTCCGGCCTGTCCCGCCTCGACGTGCACGAGCACAGCGCAGCCGCAGCTGCAGCTGGCAGCAGCCGCAGCGCAGCAGTGTGCGCGCGGCCACGCGCGCACAGCCACGCGTGCCGCCGTCGTCGTCGGCCGTGGTCGCCGTGGCCGCCCCCCCTGGCCGGGCGACCCCCAGGCACCACCCTGTGGCGGCCAACGTCCTCCGGGACGCGCCGTCTAGGCGTTTCGCGCGTTTTGCACGGAGTTCCGTCGACGCGCGCGCGCGCGGACAAAATTCAGAATATACGTCTCGTCGCAGCAACTTCGCACCGATTTTCTGGACAATCCGACCGTTGGATCGACGATTTCTTCACTCCGCCTCAATCTTGGTATATCCACCTTCACACCTCTCAAATTTCACCCGTTAATTTTGTCGTTTGATAGATCAAAATCGGCCACCAAGTTGACACTTTAAATTGTGTTATTTTTGGACAGTTTTGTGGAGCCGAATTCGTCGACTCGTATCTCCTCTGTCGCAGCTCCGGTTGGCGCACTACCAGTTCCTGTGCAAAGCTGGTATAACCCTCTTCCTGCCCCCTTTAGATTTTATTTCAGTTTGAGCTTGTTAGGTCGGTCGAATTCGACGTCAAAGTTGGCCGTTCGAATTCTTAGTGTTGCACTTGTTAAATTCTATTTTTGAACCCGGAACTCCGGATTCAATTTCTGACACCACCAGTAGACTCGTGGCATCGTTCTGGAATGTTTTCATATAAAGTTTGCTTGATTTGGAGAACGTGGGCCCTGGCACGCATTTCGGTGCAAAGCGGGTCCCACTTTCTGAGTCAACGGGTCACTTTGAGATCGGCTCATCGAAATCCAATTCTGGATATACCGTTGAGTTCGTATCGTCATTCTGGACTCGTTTACATATAATTTACTGAGTTTTGAGGACATTAGCTCCGACAGCTTTTTCGTACAAATCAGAATTTCAATGTCCTGGTCAACTGACCAATTTGAGATCAGGTCAACGGAATCCAATTCTGGATATACCGTTGGGTTCGTATCGTCATTCTGGATTCGTGGACATATAATTTGTTAGGTTTTGTGCACTTTTATTTTGGCACATTTTTCGGTGCAAAAGTGTGTCCAACGGCGGACATCATTTTAGCCCGAAATTATCTTTTTGCCCCTGTGTCCAAATTGGACTTATGGACAGGCTATCCTAGCTGATTTGACCATTCTGGACACGTTGGTAATGGTTGTTTCACCATCCGACAACATATGTAGGTTTTTACCATATTATTATAATCTTTCTCCTTTTGTGGTATTTTGAGATCCATCGATTCCAGTGATTTCACAACCACTGAAATTGAATGTGTTGATCCTGTAGATGTTTGTAGAGACTAGCTTTGAGCCAGTTTGACCATGGTTGACTACCTTGACTGAACGTCGAAGTAGAGTCAACATTTGACCTAGGTTAGACTAGTTTTGACCCTGGTTGACCACAGTTGACTATTTTGACCAAAGTCAACCGAAAGTCAACCGTAGCCTACAATTGACTAGAACTGAACCAGAGTTGACCAGTGGACCCAAAGTCAACTGTTAGTCAACATTAGTCAAGTTTGACCCGAGTTGACCTAGGGTTGACCAGAGTTGACCAGTTGACCCGAAGTCAACTGTAAGTCAACCCTTGACTTAGATTGACCTAGTTTGACTTAGTATGACTTGATTTTACTTCATAACCCTTATATTAACACAGTATTCCACCTATAGGTCCTCGAGGCACTGTTCTTGGACCAGTTGACATATTCCACCAGATCTCAGGCGAGTACATTCTCTGATAATAATTCTGTTTTATGATATCGTTTATGTTTCTTGTATTTAGTGTAGATACCCATGTTCTTTTGACACATTGTTCACACGGATTGGTATTTCTCTGGATCCCGTCATGAGATGTTATTTCTCGCTTTCCTTGGTATATCTTGTGCAAGTCTTTCTTGTTCCTTGTGCATTGTATAGACACGATTCCTGCGAAAGCTAGCTACCCTCTCGGAGAATTGCGTGTCATGATGTGTCATGGTTGGATCCACTATACTGGTCGAGGACGGAGAGTATTAGTGTAGATGTGTGGTCAATACCCGCCTTGTATATCTTGTGAACCTTGTGAATGCCAATCATACACCACACGTATGGTTGGCTAGATCATGACCTTGTGCAGACCCAAGCCGGCCACATGTTGTAGCTAGTACTCACACACTTAGATAGATGTTTCTTGATTCTTGTACATGCCATGATCAGTTTTACTTGCCTTGTTCTAGCTCTAGATTTACAGCTTACCTTGCCATGATACTCACATGTATATTTTAGGATTTCTTGTATATTCTCTCTATTTACTGCTACATTTTCAATATCGTCTAATTAGAACTGTTATTTGAGATTTGTGCTCGTTCCATCCTGACTGGATATGTTGATAAAATTTTAGGAGTAGTTGTGCCCTCAATATTGGACTTCATGATATTGCAAGCTGAGGTGGATCTCACTATTCTTCTATGTGAATTGCCTAGTAGTTATCCTTAGTTAGTCTTGTTGTTTCTTCTATATTTTCCTGTCTTATGACCATTGTAGATTCTAGTTGTTCTAGTGATATTGTTATTATTTCTTGTCTTATCTTCCTTAGTTTTCGTGATGTGACATGAGTACATTTCTAGTTATGGATCATTAGATGTTGTAGTTAGTTTAGTATACTTGACAGCGCTCTACCGTCGATACTGCGGCGTAGGCTGGACGTGGCCCATGTATTCGTACCCGTATATCCGGGTGCGGGTCGTAACACAGTCCCCACATTCATTAACCCATTTCACCATTCACTTACTCATTCATCCATAGTTCATTCATCCCACCATCTATAAGTAAATCATTCATCCATTCCCTTACACCATTTAGTCACCCCTTGGTCCCTACATTCAACCCATTTATCTTTATTTTATATATATTTCAGTCATCATTCACTTCATAATAGTTCCATTCATCCATTCACTTCAAACATTTATTCATTCATACCATTCATCTGTTCCTTCACAAATAAGCCTATACCCTATCTAACCCACTAATTTGGCCTTAGTTTGGTGTCCCTAGATGGTGTCTTAGAGAGTGGATATGAGTGTTAGTTAGTGTGGGTTTTGAGATTGGTGTTAGAGTTGGTGCTAGTGTAGTGTTAGTAGTGAGTTAATTAAGTTCGTGCCCTAACTAAGTTAGTATCCTAGTGGACTAGTAGAGAGGGCTAACCTAGACACTAGGAGAGTGTGGGAGAGTAAACTAGGAAGGATGGATAGAAGATAGAGTGTGGTATCTCACGATACCATAGCGTATCATGACGATACCCTAAGGTAATGTCGAGATGACCAACATGACCATAAGATGGACCAGTTGTCCTAGAACCCTAGATTTTTTGGTTGGTAAACCCTAGATAGGATAGTATCTAGCTACCCTAAGAAGCCTAGGCTAGTATCATGAGATGTAGAGGGGTTTTCTTTGTAATGGACAAGGTATTGGTATTTACCTTGTGAAGGATAAATGTAGGTAATGAGGTATTGTTAAGATATTGAGTTTGACTTCTAAGATGGGCTTAGAAATAGGTTGTCTTGGTAGGTAATGACTAGATGAGGGTAGTTTAGACTAGTCTTGACCTCCATTGACCAAGAGTTGACTTTTTGACCGAAAGTCAACTTCAAGTCAATACTTGACTTAGAATTGACCAAAACCAAACCAGAGTTGACCAGTTGAATGAAAATCAACTGTTAGTCAACATTTGACTAGTTTGACCTAGGGTTGACCCAGGGTTGACTCAGTATTGACCAGAGTTGACTTTTTGACCAAAAGTCAACTGTAAGTCAACCTTTGATCCAGATTGGCCTAGTTTGACTTGGATTAACTTCCTGTGATCTTGTTTGACCTTGGTTGACCTAGTGTGACCTAGTTTAGCTTGGTGTGACTTAGTTTGACCTAGTTTTGACTTAGACTTGTATATCATGACTCGATTAGCTTTCCATTCATTATTAAACCATATTTTGACTTGTAGTATCTCATCTTTAGGTCTGTGATTACTCTGAGCGTCTGTTCACCTTATCAGCTCAGGACCACAGGCGAGTACATTCTCTGATAATATTTCTGTTTTATGATATCGTCTATGTTTTTTGTATTTAGTATAGATATTCTTGTTCTTTTGACACATGGTGCACACGGATTGGTATTGTCTGGATCCCGTCATAAGATGTTATTCCTCTTATATATGGTATACACTGGGCAAGTCTTCATGGTTTATTGTTCATTATATAGATACGATTTCTGCGAAGGCTAGCTACCTTCTCAGAGAATCACGTGTCATGACGTGTCATGGTTGGATCCACTATATTAGTCAAGGATGGGGGTGTTAGCGTAGATATGTGATCAATACCCCACAATTTTATTGTATCATCATTGTATAGTGTTAATCATACACTCACGTACGATTAGCCAGGCCAAACATTGTATCAAGTTCTAAGTCGATCACATGTTGAAACTAATACTAAGCTCACATAGATATAGTTCCAGATTTTTGTACATGATATATATTGTTTTCTTGTTCTTACATTCAGTTACAGTCTTGACATGCCTTACCATGATTCATGTACACATTATTTTACCTCGTATATTCTCTCTATTTACTGCTACATTTTCAATATCGTTTAACTAGAACTGTTATTTGAGATTTGTGCTCGTTCCATCCTGACTGGATATGTTGACAAAATTTTACAGATTATGGCGAGGAGGATTGTCCTACCTACTACGGTCCTCATGACGTAGTTGGCCTAGACTTGGAGACCCTAGTTCAACAAGGGTTAGCTCCAGCCGATGGGGCTTTAGAGTAGCTTAGCTAGTTTAGTTTGGTACTGGACTTTGTCTCCAGATTACATTATGGCTTGTTATTATTTTAGTATTGTATTGAGATTGTTGACTCTGTGACTGGACTTGTATTATTCTGTGTTGGATTTTCAGGATGATATTTCATATCTTGTTGTCTTTATCTTTCGGTATCATTTATATTTTTTAGAGTTTGTGATTGAGTATATTATATTGTCATTGCTTGTCCTCCATTCGGAGTTGACCATTCTCGACAGGTTTTGATATTATAATTGTTGTTAGATAGTAGACCTAGACAGCGTTCTACGCCATTTCTGCGGCGTAGGCTGGGACGCTGTCACGCACTCATGCCCTTACTCCGGGTGCGGGTCGTGACACGTTTGTAGTGGTGGCCCATGCAGGTCAGAGTCGCAACTAGTACGATTTCGTAGTGGTGCTCGACTTAGAGTGCTGCTACGAGCCTGCTGTTAGGATATAGGATTAGGCAGTATAGAGAGTTACTCAATCACAGTTAGGACTACTTGAGAAGATTCCTGGGATGACCCTTGAGAATCTCATTATAAACTATCTCGAAATTCGATTCCGGCAGTTTCTGTCTACTTTCTTGTTCATCGTTGAATTTGATTCTTGGTATTCATTATTGACTTGATTTTCTACCAAGATAACATTATGGGCTAGGTTGCCTCAGTCATGGAATCTAGAGTCTTCTACAGCCATATTAGCTGGTTTGGCGATGAGATAGAGTCTAATTTTGGATGTATTTCTCGGGTATGGGAATTTAAAGTTTTCGCAGCCAAGCTAGCGGCAATGCAAAAATTTTAAATACCATGATTCTAGAGGTATGTACATTAGTCGCAGACTCTATGGATTATCACAGCCATACTTACTGGTGTGACGAGGATTCTGGTAACATGGTTCTGGATAGACGGGTATGATTATCAGATTGCAGAATAGATACCATATAGATGGTGCCCTAGTATAATGGAGTGGAATATCAGTATGGATATTACTTGAGTATTATGGATTAGATAGAGGGAGCTAGGCCACCTGTAGCGCAACACCGTGCCCCGCACCATCAGAGGGATATACCCCAGAGGGGCAAGGCTTTTGCACTGACAGTCGAGTAGACCGACGCTACGGGTGACGGATTAGCAGGTCTTTCTTTCATGTTCTTCTTTCCATCTTGTTGTGTGATTCCATTAGTACCTGTCAAGATGTTTTGTGCTATGATAGATAGTATAGTGACCCTGATCACGACCGTGATATCACGACCAGTAGAACCACAATTTGTATGTTTCAGATATAGTTTTTTTGACCTTGATTGTTGGGGGTTTAACCTAGAAGGAGTATAGTCATCTTAATTTCGAGGACGAAATTTTTCTAAGGAGGGTAGATTTGTAACCACCACTTTTCTAAAATGAGGATAATTTTGAACTTTTGTAAAAATTGATTATTTAATAATAGGTTTAAATTATGTTATTAATTTTTTGGTAATTTTGATTATTTTAATTTAATTTAATTAGTGTTTTGTGATTTTGTTCTTTGGCTAGTGTAACCTTAGAGCTGCTTAGCCTAGAGACTAACCATGACCATGGAGGCCTAACCCATGTGACTAGATTAGCTAATTACCACTTTTTAGACTAAGGGTATTTTGGTCATCTTGTGACTTTTGAATTATTTAGGATTTTGATTAATTGGTGAGTTTTATATTATTTTAATAATATTTAAATTGATGTATTGTGATTTTGGTCATTTTATATTTTAATACTTTGGGAATTTTTATATTTTAATATTGTATTTTGGGGTTTTATTTGATCCGGTTTGAGTTTTGTCTCATTTCGACTTGTGTAGTGACCCGGGTCAGTTTTGGACCCAACTGGAACCGACCAACTTGTTATGATCAAATTCAGATATTTATATTTGACTAATTCCATTTGATTTTAGTGGGATTAGGGATTAAAATTAGATTTAGAACTTAAAATTAGGAGTTTCCAATTTACCATTTTGACCCCAACTCAAAACCCTTCTATTCCTTGACTTGGAGGGCATTTGTGACTTTGCACAAATGCCCTAACACCCTCAAATTAGTGGCCGGCTAGCAGCTCACTCCCTCTCTTCTTCCCATTTCAAGAAAAACTCCCTCTCTCTCTCTTCCTTTCTCTCATTCTACAAAGATCTCTTTCTTTTCCCTTTGGATTTTAGGCTCAAAAGTAAGTCAAATCTCTTCCAATCTCTTCCATTTCTCTAGATCTCTCTCTAATCTTGGTGCTAACCCTTGTTTATCTCTTATTTGTAATTTTTATCTAAGTAGAACCTAGCATGGAGGGGTTGGAGGCTTAGATTTGGCTCTTGACCCAAAAAGAACCAATTTTGGGACTTTTTCTTGGGATTCCAACTCCCAAGAGGTAAACCCTAACTCTAACTCTTGTAATTAATCCTAATTAGTGTTATTTACATATTAGAGGATGCTCGAGGCGTAGGACAACCCATTATAAGAGGTATGGAACCCATTGGACTCAATTCGGGACTTTCGAGCTAGGTTTAGTGCCAATTTTGAGAAAAACTCTAAATTGACATGTTTGGGTGATACCCCTCCGACACTAGAATTGGCAAGTTAGTGCTTAGAATAGGTTCTAATCATTATTTAGAACTTGTGGGTAGAGTTTGGGTCGAATTCGGATAGGTTTGGTGTCCGTATCACGCGGTATTGCGAATCGGACACCCCGAAGTCGCCAAAATGGCCATTTGGCCATTCGGGCCTCGTTTCTCGTTTTCGCTCGCGTACGCGAGTTGGATTTCTTGTGTGGGGCACGTGTCTAGGCCCTAGAGGGTAGAATTATAAGAATTGGGTATTCGGATAAGGTTTTGGGTCGTTTAGGAGTATATGCATATGTGTATGTGTATGTGTGTATATTTATATGGGGAGTGTGTTAGTGTGTGGTAGTAGGGGTGGTGATGGTAGTGTGTGTGTGTCGTGGTAGTGGTGGTGTTGGTAGTATGTATCTATATATATGTGTGTGTGTGTGTGTGTGTATCCATATGTATAGGTGTGTGTGTGTCCATATGTATATATATGTATGTGTGTGTGGTGGGGAGTAGAGATTTGATAGGTAGAGTTGAGAGTGGTGGACTTGGTAGATGAATTAGTGTGTGTGTGGTTTTTGGTTGAGAGTATTAGAGAGTTTGAGGTTGTGAGAGAGTTAGAGAGTGATTCGAGAGAGGGATTAGAGAATGGGATTAAGAGGGAATGAGGGAGAATTATAGAGTGTAGAGAGGAGTGTTTGAGTGTAGAAAAGGGGGAAAACCTGCTGTGAACAGCAGCTGCAATAGCATCCTTGTACTGCTGTAAATTCAGCAGTGAAGGGAAGGAGAACAGCCCTATATCACAGCCTTAATCAGCCCCCTTGGCAGCCCCAATTCAGCCCATTTTAGTCCCCCATTCAGCCCTACATTTCAGCCCCTATATCACATACAATTCAGCTATATATTCAGCCCTATGTTCCATTCAATTCAGCCTTGTACAGCCCCTTTGTTCAGTCCTATAGCTGTCCCTATTCAGTCCAAATGGACAGCCCCATAGCAGTCCCAAATAGTCCCAAACCAGTCCATAAATTCAGCCTACAAGTGACACCCAATTCAGCCCCTAAACCAATCCTTAACTGTTCCTAAAATCAGCCTATAAGCACTCCTAAACCAGTCCTAAAACAGTCCCCACATTCATTAACCCATTTCACCATCCACTCACTCATTCATCCATAGTTCATTCATCCCTCCATCCATAAGTAAATCATTCATCCATTCCCTTACACCATTTAGTCACCCCTTGGTCCCTACATTCAACCCATTTATCTTTATTTCATATATATTTCACTCCTCATTCACTTCATAATAGTTCCATTCATCCATTCACTTCAAACATTTATTCATTCATACCATTCATCTGTTCCTTCACAAATAAGCCTATACCCTATCTAACCCACTAATTTGGCCTTAGTTTGGTGTCCCTAGATGGTGTCTTAGAGAGTGGATATGAGTGTTAGTTAGTGTGGGTTTTGAGATTGGTGTTAGAGTTGGTGCTAGTGTAGTGTTAGTAGTGAGTTAATTAAGTTAGTGTCCTAACTAAGTTAGTATCCTAGTGGACTAGTAGAGAGGGCTAACCTAGACACTAGGAGAGTGTGGGAGAGTAAACTAGGAAGGTTGGATAGAAGATAGAGTGTGGTATCTCACGATACAATAGCGTATCATGACGATACCCTAAGGTAATGTCGAGATGACCAACATGACCATAAGATGGACTAGATGTCCTAGAACCCTAGATTTCTTGGTTGGTAAACCCTAGATAGGATAGTATCTAGCTACCCTAAGAATCCTAGGCTAGTATCCTGAGATCTAGAGGGGTTTTCTTTGTAATGGGTAAGGTATTGGTATTTACCTTGTGAAGGATAAATGTAGGTAATGAGGTATTGTTAAGATATTGAGTTTGACTTCTAAGATGGGCTTAGAAATAGGTTGTCTTGGTAGGTAATGACTAGATAAGGATAGTTTAGACTAGTCTTGACCTGCGTTGACCAAGAGTTGACTTTTTGATCGAAAGTCAACTTCAAGTCAACACTTGACTTAGAATTGACCGAAACCAAACCAGAGTTGACCAGTTGACTGAAAATTAACTGTTAGTCAACATTTGACTAGTTTGACCTAGGATTGACCCAGGGTTGACTCAGTGTTGACCAGAGTTGACTTTTTGATCAAAAGTCAACTGTAAGTCAACCTTTGACCCAGATTGACCTATTTTGACTTGGATTGACTTCTTGTGACCTTGTTTGACCTTGGTTGACCTAGTGTGACCTAGTTTAGCTTGGTGTGACTTAGTTTGACCTAGTTTTGACTTAGACTTGCATATCATGACTCGATTAGCTTTTCTTTCATTATTAAACCATATTTTGACTTGTAGTATCTCATCTTTAGGTCTGTGATTACTCTGAGCGTCTGTTCACCTTATCAGCTCAGGACCACAGGCGAGTACATTCTCTGATAATATTTTTATTTTATGATATCGTCTATGTTTCTTGTATTTAGTGTAGATATCCTTGTTCTCTTGACACATGGTGCACACGGATTGGTATTGTCTGGATCCCGTCATAAGATGTTATTCCTCTTATATATGGTATACACTGGACAAGTCTTCATGGTTTATTGTTCATTGTATAGATACGATTCCTGCGAAGGCTAGCTACCTTCTCAGAGAATCACGTGTCATGACGTGTTATGGTTGGATCCACTATATTAGTCAGGGATGGGGGTGTTAGCGTAGATATGTGATCAATACCCCACAGTATTATTGTACCATTATTGTATAGTGTTAATCATACACTCACGTATGATTAGCCAGGCCAAACATTGTATCGAGTTCTAAGCCGATCACATGTTGAAACTAATACTAAACTCACATAGATATAGTTTTAGATTTTTGTACATGATATATACTGTTTTCTTGTTCTTACATTCAGTTACAGTCTTGACATGCCTTACCATGATTCATGTACACATTATTTTACCTCGTATATTCTCTCTATTTACTGCTACATTTTCAATATCGTCTAACTAGAACTGTTATTTGAGATTTGTGCTCATTCCATCCTGACTGGATATGTTGACAAAATTTTACAGATTATGGCGAGGAGGATTGTCCTACCTACTACGGTCCTCATGACGTAGTTAGCCTAGACTTGGAGACCCTAGTTCAGCAAAGGTTAGCTCCAGCCGATGGGACTTTAGAGTAGCTTAGCTAGTTTAGTTTGGTACTGGACTTTGTCTCCAGATTACATTATGGCTTGTTATTATTTTAGTATTGTATTGAGATTGTTGACTCTGTGACTGGACTTGTATTATTCTGTGTTGGATTTTCAGGATGATATTTCATATCTTGTTGTCTTTATCTTTCGGTATCATTTATATTTCTTAGAGTTTGTGATTGAGTATATTATATTGTCATTGCTTGTCCTCCATTCGGAGTTGACCGTTCTCGACAGATTTTGATATTATAATTGTTGTTAGATAGTAGACCTAGACAGCGTTCTACGCCGTTTCTGCGGCGTAGGCTGGGACGCTGTCACGCACTCATGCCCTTACTCCGGGTGCGGGTCGTGACAATGGCTTTCAGTTTGTATCGGATTATTCCGATTGTTAGTTGAGACTTATTTATATTCAGGACTTGTATTTATTTGTGTTGGACATCTATTTTGTGTGGTGTGATAACTCTATTTTTATTCAGTTTCTTCCTTTTATCTTATTCTATATCGTGCTCTATCTTCCTTAGACTTGTGATTGAGATTATATAGTTGAGATGTCATATTATACCTCTATGCGGAGATGACAGGTTATATGATTCATATTGTTAGTTGATAGATATTGTAGACGACCTATACAGCGTTCTACCGCCGACACTGTGGCGTAGACTGGACGTACCCACGTTCTCGTACCCCTAAACAGGGTGCGGGTCGTGATAAATTCCTTATTTTCCCTCGTCAACCCTCCGATTTGAGTGGATCAAAAAGTGAACAAAAGAAGCTTAAATAAACAAAAATGATATTTGGCTCCCAAAAAATTTGAGTGATACCATCTCCCATTATGTGACATATGAATGGCTAATGACATGACAGCTAACATGATAAAATTAAACATTAAACATTAAAATTAATATTAATATCAAATTAAGATGAACAGTAATATTAAAATTAACGTTAACATTAATATTAATATTAACATTAAAATTAATATTAACTTTAAATTAAAATTAGTATTAACATTAAAATTAAAATTAACATTAATATTAATATTAATATTAATATTAATATTAATATTACCATTAATTAACATTAAAATTAATATTAACATTAAATTAAAATTAGCATTAGCATTAACATTAACATTAACAATAAAAAAAATTTGGGTAATTAATTTTTGGGTTAAACATGACATGTCAGCTGTTATGTCAGTTGCCATGTCAGATACCATATAATGGAAGATAACATCACCCAAAATATTTGGGAGCCAAATAGCATAATTGTTAAATAAATCCTCGCTTAACCCTATATAGCTCCTCTTCCTTCTAAATACTCACCCTCAAACCAAACATAATTTTCCTTCCCTTAACTTTCTTCACCCTCAATCCCAAGCACACCCTCAGGATTCGCCTTGCTTGGGGCTTATTATTATTATTATTATTATTATTATTATTATTATTATTATTTGGCACATTCATTTGGTTAGCATGGGCTTAGCTTTTGATGATCTACAGCTAGTCAAATTGCTCTGATCTTTTCCTTTGTTGATACAAAGCAAACGAAGATGAGACAATCTTTTCCATATCACCACTTTCTAACGTTCAGACTTCAGAGTTCAGACCCATCCTACCAAACTATGTTTCATGCTGCTGCTGCTGCTATCAACATGTAGAAAGTGGAGTGAACAGACAGACTGAGAAACAACAAGCACATGAAAGTTGACACCAGTGAGAACAAAATACAAGCTTTCGTTATATATCCAAAGCAACCACCAGCAACCAGCTGGTCCTGTACTGTGCTACTACGTTCTATTATCACTTGCAAAATATTCCAACATCACAGACCAATCTTCTTCTCAACAACACAACTAGAGGGATGCAAAACCCTAACCCTAAAAGCCTGCAGAAGACCTAAGTATAGAACTAGAACTTGAGTGCAACACCAGTACTGCTGCAGCTGCCATTGCTGCCTACTGGAACCAGAGCCTACTCCCCCTTAACTTTCACGGCGTCGATGATCTCGTCCTGATCGACTTCCTTTCTCCTCCTCTTCGTCCTCCTCTATCCGTGCCCGTCGTCGTCGTCCTCTCTCCTCCTGGATGCTAGTCTCCGACCGGTGATCTCCTCCTCCTCCGCCTCCGCTCCTGATCTCGGACTCCGGCGACCGGATAGCTGCCTTGTAGGCCGGGATGCTGCGGTGGAGGTGCGGATGCGGGACGACGTGGTGCGCAGCTGGCGGCTGAGCCGAGTAGAATTCGTGCGGGACGGCGTAGTGGGCCTGGGGTGGGCGCCGTAGATGGCCGTGCCCGCCGCTGCGGCTGCCGCATATTCGGGCGGCACCAGATGCCCCCCAGGACGACCAGCTGGGGCGCCGCTGCCACCGCCGTCGGCTGTTGCTGGGGAATTGGCCTGCGCGTGTGGAGACGATATTTCTGCCAACAAAAATTAAATATGAACAAAAAAGAATTAGTATAATGGAATAAATCTATGAACCATTGATGAATGCATAATTATATATAGGCGCCTAGAGACCTGAAGATGGCTTTTCACTTCATCATTAGTCAATCCATCAACCTTCATGAGTTCCCTTATTTGCTTGGGAGTGGCAACTTCAGAAGGAGGAAAGAAAGAAAAATTAGCTTAAAATTGCATGCAAAATTAACCTTTGTAATTGTAATATTTCACCTTGAGAGCCGCCGAGCATCTGAAGCGCGTTCACGAATCTCCGGTGCAGATCCGGCGACCAGCACCTCCGCGCCTTCCTCTGAGTACTACTATGCGCGTCGGCCTGGCCTTCCGACGTACGAATACTCCCTCCTCTCCCTTCGATCTTACATCCTCTCCGACACACTGCTTGCTCTCCTCCACCTCCATCTTCTCCGAGGGAGCGAGCGCGAGCTCGGGAGAGCCGCCGCCCCCGTCTTGCCGATCATCCTCTCCCTGGAGAAAGGAAGGAAGGCCCCGCCCGATCCGCCATTTCTCTGCTTGCAGTCCAAGGCCAGCTTCGGGCTGATCGCGTCCAAGGAGCAGCCGTCGTCCTCCTTCATCGCTGCCGCCGGGGGGTACTGCCTGCTGCTCGCTTGCGGCCGGGCTCCAGAGCTGCGCGGAGAATCCAGCTCGCCTTCTCGGAGGGCGCGGTCGGCGCCTCACGGGCCCGTTGATGCTCATGTTGGCGAGCGGTATGAACTCCTCCAGGACGGGTCTTGCTCCTTGGTTGATCTTCTGGTATGTCCCTCCTAGTTGCTGCCTGTAAGTTTCCAGCGCTGCAAAAATTGGAAATGATCGAAACTGGCAACGACTAAAAGATTTGTTGTCAAATTTTTTGTTTAGCAACGGCAACAATACGCGTTGTAGATAATAGTCGTTATTAACGAAAAATGTTGCGTTGCTAAAAATTTTGTTGCCTTGTGGGGGTATCCAATGTATGTATTACCTTATCATATAATTCTAGAACATGAAAATATATACAAATTCAAGAATATATAGAGCATACTACTACTACATACAATATATAATCAAAATTCAATCAACAGTTCCCATACATTAATTTCATTAGTGCGGAATCGATGAAGAAGCTAGCTAGGTTACCATTGTTGAGGAGCTGCATGCACAGGGGCAGCTCGCGCTTGAACGCCTCGATCTGTGGCGTTCTTCCTCGAGGCGGGCGAGGAAGTCCTCGATCTTCTGCGTCTGCTCGGCGGGCTGGTCGCCGCTGCTTGGTGGTTTTGGGATCACCGGTGGATAGGCGGCAGTGCTGTTAGGTTTGTAGTCCAAGCTTAGCTCTGATGGTGAGCCCATGGCTATAATTCTTCTTCTTCTTCTTCTTCTTCTTCTCTCTTGTGAATGAATGAATGGTGTGAAATATGAGGTGGTGAGCAAACAAGCACAGGTAGCTGCACAAGGAGGATCAGGGAGGGGATCACCTTCCCTTTGAGTGTGAAGTCTGAGGTGGGGATGGGGAATAAAGGGGGAAACAAAAAAAAGAAAAGAAAAGCAAGGTGTGATAAAGCAATGGTATGGTAACTTCTTGCAAAGAAGGAACAAAGGAGGAAGGAAAAAAAGAGAGCTTGCTGGCAGTGGTTCATCATGACAAGGGAATCAATGGGCATGATTAGGGCCTCTGCTCCTGTACTGATTCAAATCAACCCAACTGATCAGTGAAGCTTTTCCAATTCCTAGTTTCCTACTCTTCACCCATTCTAATTGGATGCTTACTTACCTTGTCCTTTCTTGTTGGCATGGCATCTGTTTTTTTTTTTTTTTTTTTTTTTTTTTTTTTACAGTACCTCCAAAAATTTATTCCTCCGTATCTCTCCACCACGTGGTACTTTTTATTGACCGAAGCCAATAAAGAAGGAGTTTGGGGAAGATATGAGCGAATAGGGGTAGCGAAGGGACATGGAGCAATAAATTTTGGAGATACATATAGTATTTTTTTTTTTTATTACAACTCGTACGCTACACGCACGAGTCCTTACCGTTTGGGTAGTGTTATAAGAACCGGACCGACGGTTGGCCCAATTCCAATCGGTTTATACCAAAAGATCGATCCGGTCCGACTAAAATCGAGTCTTTTAAAAAACGTTGGTTTTTTTTTCAAAATCGGGGTTCAACCCGTGAACCGCTAAAGTGGTTCACAATTGAACCTACCAATTTTTTTTATTTTTTAATTCAAAAAAAAAATATCATGTGAAATTTGGACCATTTGTTTTGATAGACTTTACAGTTGTAAAATTAAACCAAATAACATACTAAGAGCCAAACCAAACCAAAAGTAAATATGGACATCTTACTATTTGAACCAAACCAAACCAAGTCTATTTGAACTCCGGTTGAACTCGGTTAAACCCCAGTCCGACCTACACCAAAAAAAATCGGTTCGATCATATCAGTCCGCTTTTTAAAATATTGAGTTGGGACTTGAATTCTACCACTCTACTTTAATATCCGTGCTGCTTTTTACATGAGCTGCAAACGATAAACGCATTGAACGGCATGGCATATGTTGACTATCAAGCACAGGTTGTTGAGTCGTTCAATCTCAAATGTTTATTAAGATGAAGATGCCATATTAGATACTACAAGTTAATCACTGTAAAGATATTACAATCTCAAATATTAAGAATGTTCTGTACGTGGTTATCTGTTTTCCTGGTTACTACGCGAGGTTCAGTAAAAATCTGATGTGTATGATTCCAGATGTAATTAAATGATAGACAATTAGTGATAATTCCTTCAAAATGACGGTTCATCACTATTCATTGAGGATCATGTTAACAAGTGAAGTGATCATATTTGGCCCTCCCCGTGCCTATACTCCTAATCAAGGGCAGAACCAAAAATTCGAATTTGGATGGACTAGCAGGACCGATCCAGGTGATAAGTCAAACAAGACTCGAGCTTGGGTAACCCCTCTTTGCTTAGGGCAACCCCCAGGCTTAACGTGATCCTACAAAAGATCAGAGTCGCAAACGGCCCTCTAGGATTGGCCAACAAGAAAAGTCAAGCTGGCAACCAAAATTAGTTTTGGATAGGGCAACCCAAACCTCGGGTCGGCCATGTGGACTAGAATGGACTAGGATAAACTATGTGCAGGTGAAGTCATATGAAAACAAAACATATGGAAAAAAAAATTGGATGGGCTGGCCAGCCCCTAGGTGGTTCCTTAATTGCTCCAAAGTCCTAACTTTAGAGGCTTAGCGTCCGCATCATATTAGGATTAATACTGATTTTATCTCAATTTTAATGCAAAACAACTTTGGAACGGTCTATATGCCACTTATTTACACTTGCAATTATTACTATAGTTGTGCACAAGACCGTTTATGAGCATATAAGTTGCGTGATCGACAAACCCCAAAAATCGAAATGTTCCCACAATTTTAACTTATGTATATAATACTAACGTAAAATTCCATTTTTAGATTTAGACATTCCTATTTTTTAGAAATTGCAATAACATGCATGATCTTTAAAATACTAGAAAAAAGACTTTTTTATAATGGTTAAAAAATAATATTTTAAATATTTGTACAAGGTCCTTAGAATGTCATAAACGATGATGGTTGTGAAGTGCATATCCAAATCAGAATAAGCCAGTCCAAGTGGTTACTGCATCAAAATTCATACGTATCTGTATGAATACTATACAAGTATGTACATGTACTAAATCTATTCAACAAAACAAAAAACAAAAAACTTCCAAATTATACTTCTGGTAATGCTAAAGGGTCAAGGATAAGCTTTTGATCACTAGATCCCATCATGTGAGATATTTAAAACATTGAACCATATTCTAATATTCTATGAGAATCAAACTAATGATCTCTCTTTATATAATCACCATGCACTGGTTTTGACAAAGCTTGAAAAGAGGGGCCCTAGCTAGCTAGCTATAAAATTGATGTCAAAACAATAAACAAAGATTTTCTCTTGTGAAATGATTCCCCCATGATTAATCTAAGGAGGAAATTATAAAGCTTAAAGAGGCATATACTACAAATAATTCAAACTAGATATGCTTAGATTCTCACTAACACACACACACCCCCAATTGAAAAGAAAAGGATAGGGAACCCCTTTCCTTGTTTTCAAAAGGTGCACCACACCACTGGCGCATTAGCATGCAATCACAAGGAACCTAGCAAAGGAGAATATCTAATGCACCCTTAAAAGTATACTATTGTAGTTAAGCAAGGAATATCTTACAGGTGACCCAAAATATATGCAAGCCTTTGCTTTTAGGGTACTAAGGCTGCCAATGGTTGGGTTCGAGTCGGACTTGCTCACAACACAAACCCGACCCAATCCGACCCGCAAATAGGATCATATTCGGGTTTTTGGCTCGATTTATCAGATTATGTTTAAGATCCGACCATAAAGTACTTCGGTTTTACATTTTGTATCCGAACATGACCAAACAGTAGTATTTGGGTTATCTTTTTAAGTCCAAACTAATTTTCTATTCAAATTTCGGGTCATGGTAATGGCCTCTATGTTTGACAGACCTGCTTACCAAGAAAGACACGTTCAACACATGAGGCTCAGATTAGATCTGTGTATTCTAATTCCGAATTTGGACCTTGTAGCTTTTGACGTAAAGGTAGCGTCCAGTCCTTCAAGTACACCATACCTCCACGGTAGATCGATATTGTCCGGCTCCACACTGATCATGTTTCGTTTGCGATAAAAAATCTTAATGGCAAGTACAAAAGTGATAAATGAATTCGACCTGAAATTTTGATAAACTTACGAGGGTAAGGTATCTTGTAGAAGATTCAAACAACTTTAGAAACTTATATGGTAGGGTTCAAATTCAGGACATGGACTAATACGAGTCTAGTTTTCGATCCAACAATAATCGGATCCGACCCGATAACCATCCTGGATCCAACCAAACCCAAACCTAATTATGCCCAAAAGAATATAAAAGGTTTAGGTAGGAGTGTAGAGAGAGAGAGAGAGAGAGAGAGAGAGAGAGAGAGAGTTGGGGGTGGGGAATCTTCCCCCCTTGCTATTAGTACCAACTTTTCAAGGAAGTGGCCAGGAAGGTAAGTAGATTCCTCTGTACAAATTCAAAGAAGGTGTTTGAGAATCCACACAAAAGGCATGGGTTGGAGGCTTGTACTTCAAGACTGATCCTAACAGTAGAGAGTGACCAACCCAACCCAACCCCTCTCATAATTATTATTACTATTCTCTCTCTCTCTCTCTCTCTCTCTCTCTCTCAAAATGGATATGGATTGGAGCTTTGGAGGAGAAGATTCTCCTCGTGACACGTGTTTCTTATTTCTCTCCCCCTCTCCTTTAACTCTGTTGAATATCCCTTTTGTCTGGTGCGAGCTAGCTACCAACATTCTCCTTAATTTGCCACCACATGATGGAGTAGTAGTAGTTGTTGTTGTTATTGTCTTTGTTTCATCCCTCCATTTATTTCTTCTCAAATTTATATAATAATATATTTTCCAATAATACTTGGCAGACTGCGGTGTAAATCGAAAACCAAAAAAATTGTCCCGTGTTCGATCCTAATTGGCCGGACTAAAACTGCTGACATCATCCTCCCCCCTGCTAACGTAAGTAATAAATACCGGACAATCAGGTCCGGACACGTGGCACGCAACTGCGGTCTGTAACACGATGTTGTATATTTTTATTCCAACTTAAAAGAACGTGCATGCCTTCCTTTGGTTGAGTTATATGTGTTGGAGGAATAAGAGGAATGCTACAATCGTATCATGTCCACCAACTTTTACGGTTGCCCTAACATCTCAATTGTATCATTCGAAATACTAAAGTTTTATAGCAAACATGTAGGCTATAGTTTATAGTTTCGATCCATATTAGTTCATACGGTCGATATCGAAACGATTTGAATGTCTCGATTCGATACCGACACTGAGTGTCTCTTTTTCTGGTCAATTCGATAACAACAAAGACCAATCGGGATGTAAAAAATAAAATTATATTTTTGGTAGACGGTGACTATTATTTCATTCAATTTCAAAACTACTAAAAACAACAACAAAAATTAATTATGCTTAAATGTATAAAATATTTCATCTAAATGTTAATAATGTGTTAATAATTATTTGAATCCCAATATCAGAATATCCAATACTCCAATTCGAAACCGTCGGTACTG
>JANAVB010006599.1:40492937-40637937 GCA_029216955.1 Iris pallida
GACTTTGTGACTTACTAGCAAAACCTTAGTGTAACCCTAGTCTTTCTTAACCTAGAGACTAACCATGATCATGTGAGCCTAGTCATAGGTTTAGAACATCAAATTAGGGCTTTTAGCCTAAAGGGTATTTTGGTAATTTTCTAGGATTTATTTGGAATTATTTGTATTTATGTGTTTTTATTATTATTTAATTATTGTTAAGTGTCATGAGAGCCCTAACCTACTTTACCCTAATCTAGAGGTTAGTTACTAACCTAGAAACTAAGGGGTTAGATATTTACATGTTAGTTAATGTATAGAAAATATCTAGATATTTACTTTTGTGATATTTCTTGAAAACCTAAAGATCTAAGCTACCATTACCTTGAAATTCAAACTTCCTTCAAGGTGAAGCAAGCCAAGGACACCCTCCCCTACCCCCATGGCAGGCCACACCCCCCCCCCCCCCCCTTCCTATATAAACCCATCACATGCATTCATTCATGATTAATTTACATGAATTAAAACCTAGAAAATACCCTTTCCTTCAAACCCCCATAACTTGATCAATTTTGATCTAAATCACCTCTAGTTTCTTGCATTGGACTCCCCTACACTAGAGGGTACTAGCTAGGGCCTGCTATCAAGGATTGAGGGGTTTTGGGCATCACCAAGTGGAAGGACACCCCCCCCCCCTCTCATTGATTTCCATTGGAAATACACAAATAGGTAAATACCCTCAAACTATGTTAATATTGTGTTTTCTCTTCATATTTGCATGCATCTAGGTACCAGGGAACTGTAGGTCAAGTTTGGTAAAAATTTGAGTTGGTTTGGTGTCCGTATCGGACACGTATCCTAGGCTAGAAAATCTTGTTTGATGAAATGCCACAAAGGATTTGTTTTTGTTAAAATGTAAAACAAAATATATTTTGGGTAGCCCTAGACATGTAGGACACAACCCAAGTGGACTGAGCACATTTTCGTGCTGTGTCCGTGTCCAAAATGGACACGAACCCGCTGCACGAGGCTCGCGTGCGTGCCCTGCTACCACGCTCCTCGTGCTCACTGCACAGAGCACTAGGACACGAGATATTTGACTCGGACATGGGAGCAATGTCTGCGTGCATGCCCCCAAAGTTTGGTGTCGCGTCGTGTCGTGTCGAGTGAGAAATCTCACTCGCACTGGACACGCGCTGTCAGCGCACACGCGCGCGGAGGCTAACTTCGTGCGTATCGTGTCGCGCGGACACGACACTTGGACACCTCGTGTTTGCACGAGTGTGTAGCCCTACACGTGGGCTATACGTGGGCATGACCACGAGGCCCCACGTGGCTCGTGTCGTGTCCACAAGGCGTGTGCATCTCTGCACGATGCAGTGTAACCGCGCGTATCAGCCGCGTATTTTACGACTAATACGGGCTTCCCATTTGGACATGGCGACACGTGGGTGCGTGTCAGGGTCCTAGGTGTGTAGCCTGACCCTAGGCGAACCTAGGGACACGAGCACGACAACTCACGTGTCCTGTGTCGTGAGCACGAGACACGTGAACACGTGCACGATGCTGTATAGTGTGTGTGTATCCCAGTTTACCCGATTGGGTTCTTTTGAGTTTTGCACACGTCAAACCGTATCGTGGTGTCGTGTCGGGGCCCCTAGACACTAGAGGACACTGTGGGACACAGTTACCAACCTTGGGATTTGAGCCTTAGTTCGGTTACATGTGTGTTTTTGGGTTTACCCAATTTACCTATGCACAGTCCACAATTTCCAGATTTTGGGATTATTTTCCAGTTTTCAAAAATAAGTTTTGATTTGATTTTTATTATGATTTATACATGTATATATATATTTCAGTGTTGTATACATATGTATATGTATATATGTGTGTGTATGTGAGTTTTTAGGGTGTATACATGTATATACATGTATGTATATATTAGGTGTGTGTGTGTATTGTGTGTGTGAGTAGGGGGCTGTTTTCCTGTTCTCAGGAAATCTGAGAACAGCCCCCTCCCCTTCCCTGTGTGTGTCTAGCAGCCCCTCTCTCTCACTGTCCTCTCTCCCTCTCTCTAGTTCTCTCTCTTACTTCTCTCTCTATAAATATGTAGTATATATATGTTTCATATATATATATATATATATATATATATATATATATATATATATATATATATATATATATATATATATATATATATATATATATATATATTGTATTAGTTTATATAGTGTGTCATTATATATAATGTGTCTATACATAGATACCTAGGGTATTACATAGGCTATAGGCCTATGTGGTTGTTATATGTAAATATATATGTATATATATATATGTTATATATAGTGAGTATATATATAGTATTTTACATATTTGGTTATATATGGTATATATAGTGGGTATGTATATTGTATATATATATTGTAGATATGTATATATATATATATATTATGGCCTATGTATATATATATATATATATATGGTGTAGATAGTGTATGTGTCTATTGTATATATATATATAGATACCTATATGGTATTAGCCTATGGAACTTAGTTATTAGCCTATGGCCTATGGCCAATGAGTTAGGATAGACCATTAGGACTACTAGACCTAGGTTGACCAAAATGTTGACCATTGTTGACCAAAGTCAACTATTGGTCAAACCATGACCTAATTGACCTAAAAATGACTAGTTTAACTAGTCTGACCATGTTTGACCTGATTACCTTATTGACTAGTCTTTGTTTAACCTAATTACCTTACTGACTAGTCTTTGTTTGACCAAAACCTTAGTTAGTCTAAGTTTGACCTAGATTTAACTAACCTTGACTTGCTTAACCTTGTTTGACTTAGTTGACTCCTTATGACCTAGTATGACTTAAGTTGACCTAGTTTGACTGTTAGAGTTGACCAAGAGTTGACTTTTGACCAGATTGACCTAGAATCATGTAGTATGCATTGTATACTCTATTTTTACCATTGTGGATATATTGTGACCCGTTTTACTCTAAATAGGACTCTGTGACACCAGTTCGGACATCTATTTATATCAGTCATACAGGGTGACAGGCGAGTACATTCTCTGATCTTTTCATACTTGTTAGAATTTATATTCTTGCTCTAGAATACCTTACATGATGCTGTCACATCATTATCACGGATTGGTACTATATGGATCTTGTCATGCGATGTTATCTCCCTCGGGGTGCATCAGATACAGTTGTCATGTGCTTTTCATGAACATCTTGTATTTCATGTACACCGCTTTCATGTATACTCTTGTGCAATCTTGTACTCTCATGATCACGTGAGCAAACATGATAAAAACCTCTTGTATAAGGTAACGTAACTTGACTGGATCCTTGTGTATTGATTGGGGAGGGTGAGTAGGAAATGGTTATGTGATCAAAATCCCATCTTGTACAAATTCTTGTGAAATCTTGTATATGTCCTAAACCCGTTTATATAACCATCTCATGCTCTAAATCACAGGTTACCTACAGTTCTTACTTATCGTATATATAGATATTTCCAGTTATCAAATCTCTCTCGTTTTTATATATATTTCTTTACAGTCCATGTATCTTACTCTATGCATGCTTTACATTTCCCAACATGATATGAACTGCGTGAGATGTATTGTGCTCGTTCCTGTCCTGACTGGGCCTGTTGAAAATATTACAGATGATGATGGTGACTGTTCTACCTTCTATGGGACACATGAGGGTGACCTTCAGGAGCCTGAGGAGCATCTAGCTCAGTAGAGGGTGCCTAGTCTAGTCTAGTGTTTATAGTTCTCATTTTGTATCGGATTGTTCCGATTGTTAGTTGTGACTTAGTTATATTTCAGATCTTGTATTTATTGTGTTGGACATCTACTTTGTGTGGTGTGGTAACTCTATATATATTCAGTTTCTTTCTTTCGTCTGATTCCATATCATGCTCTATCTTTCCTAGACTTGTGTTTGAGATATAGAGTTGAGTTGTTATGTTATACCTCCGTGTGGAGATGACAGGTTTGTATATCTTGTTGTTAGATGTTAGATGTTATAGATGACCTATACAGCGTTCTACCGTCGACACTGCGGCGTAGGCTGGACGTACCCACGTTCTCGTGCCCCTAATCAGGGTGCGGGTCGTGACACGTTTTTGTGGTGGCCCATGCAGGTCTGTGTCGCAGTTAGTGCGATCTCGTAATGGTGCTCGACTTAGAGTACTAATTACGAGCCTGCAATTAGGACGTAGGACCTAGGACATGATAGGAGTTTCTCAATCACACCTAGGAAATTTTTGATCTTTTGATTTTCATGATTTCTCTCCTTGTATTAAATTAACTGTCCTTCTTTGATAATCTACTCATGTGCCATATTGATCTCTTTGTTTCAATTCGTCTCCAGGATGACGAAGACGCACCCGCAGGGCACTGGATCGAGTAGCTTGCCTGAGAGATCTGATCAGGCCGAGGAGGAGGTTCACGAGACTGCCCCCAGTGATTCTACTATTCTGGAGACCCAGGCAGTTGCACAGGGAGGTCTACCACCTCCACCCCAGAGGGTTACGGCCGTTGTTCCGGAGATACTGCCGCCACCACCACCGGTACCGACGGATACGCACCATATGTTCCTTCTCCTTCAGCAGATGATGGAGACACAGCGGGCCCAGACAGAGGCATCGCAGCGCCAGTCGAAGGCGTCACACCGACAGATCGAGATGCTGAGGCAGAGTATGGAGAACTCGCATCAGCTTGCCCTAGCAGCAGTAGAGAGAGTGGCACCGGGTACGGTACAGGGCCCTACTGGCCAGCAGCCGTACCAGCAGCAGTCCAGGCCGGGGACAGTATTGGACTTCAGGAAGATGAGCTCCAGGGACTTCATAAGCACGGAGGGCATCCTCTATGCAGACGACTGGCTAGAGGATGTACAGCGGAGCATGGAGCTGGCAGAGCTTCCTAGAGCGCTTTGGGTTTCGGCCGCAGCCAGCCGATTCTTCGACATTGTGCTGACATGGTACCGTACGGATCCTCGTGTGTCGGTGAGAGGGCTGACTTGGGAGAACTTCCGGAGGCTCCTCAAGGAGAAGTTCTTCCCGGACGTGGCTCTTACAGCATTGGAGGGCCAGTTCGTGGGTCTAGTGCAGGGGAACTCGTCGGTGGACGAGTATGCAGCTGAGTTCTTTCGCCTTAGCAGGTTCGCTCCCGATATGATCCAGGATGAGGGACAGAAGGCTCGTAAGTTCCGTAGGGAACTTATTCATGCAGTGCGCACCCGCACCTCGGGACGCCGTGATGCGACGTTCGATCAGATATTGATGGACGCACAGATTGCAGAGGAGGACTTCGGCCTCAAGCCGAAGAGGGACAGTGATACCTTAGGGGCTAGTTCTAGTGCAGGGCCAGCCAAGCGCCCTCACATACAGTAGAGGCCAGTTCAGCAGCCGTTTCAGGGCCAGGGACATATACTTCACCAGCAGGCACCCAGGCAGCAACAGCACCCTATGTGTAACTTCTGTAAGAAGCAAGGTCACGGATGGGACGACTGCAGGAAGAGGCAGGGCCTGTGTTTGTTTTGTGGTTCAGCAGAGCATCAGTTGAAGGAGTGTCCCAAGAGCTTGGCACGATTGGCTCAGGCAGCAGCAGGAGCTAGGGCTCCGACAGGGCAGCAGACGGGACCACCGTTGCAGACTCAGCAGCAGAGGTTTGTCCAGCATCAGCAGCAGGCCAAGGGAGGCCAGCCGGGACGAGCTTTCGCCATGGCAGTCGATGATGCACAGACAGAGGGAGAGCTGATTGCAGGTTCCAACCTTTTCGATTCTATTTCCGCATTCGCCTCCTTATAACTGTCTTGGAATTTCGTTTCTATCTGTTCCTTATAGTTGATAAATTTTGTTCGAATATTTTATTGTGAATTATTTTCTTCTGAGATAAGTCGTATGGGCTAGGTCGTCTCGATCATGGGATCTAGAGTCTTCTATAGTCATGTTAGCTGGCATAGTGAGGACATATAGTCGGATTTTGGACGTATTTCTCGGATGTGGAAATTTAAGGTTTTCGCGGCCAGGCATGCGACAATACGAAAATTTTAAATACCATGATTCTAGAGGTATGTACCTTAGTCGAGGACTCTGTGAATATCGTAGCCTTGCTCACTAGCATGACGAAGATTCCGAATATCATGATTTTGGACAGACGCATATGATTATCGGACTGCGTGTTTGAGACTGTGATTGTTGGGGTGTTTGACCTAGAAGGAGTATGACCATTCTAATTTCGAGGACAAAATTTTCTAAGGAGGGTAGACTTGTAGCACCCAGTTTTCTGAAATTAGGGTATTTTTGAAAATTTATTATTTTTATTATTAATTAATAGTATTTTAGTCATGATATGATTTTTGTTGATTATTAGTGTAATTAAACCCATTTTCTAAGTCATGACTTATGACTTTGTGACTTACTAGCAAAACCTTAGTGTAACCCTAGTTTTTCTTAACCTAGAGACTAACCATGATCATGTGAGCCTAGCCATAGGTTTAGAACATCAAATTAGGGATTTTTAGCCTAAAGGGTATTTTGGTAATTTTTTAGGATTTATTTGGAATTATTTGTATTTATGTGTTTTTATTATTATTTAATTATTGTTAAGTGTCATGAGAGCCCTAACCTAGTTTACCCTAATCTAGAGGTTAGTTACTAACCTATAAACTAAGGGGTTAGATATTTACATGTTAGTTAAAGTATAGAAAATATCTAGATATTTACTTTTGTGATATTTCTTGAAAACCTAAAGATCTAAGCTACCATTACCTTGAAATTCAAACTTCCTTCAAGGTGAAGCAAGCCAAGGACACCCTCCCCTACCCCCATGGCAGGCCACACCCCCCCCCCCCATCCTATATAAACCCATCACATTCATTCATGATTAATTTACATGAATTAAAACCTAGAAAATACCCTTTCCTTCAAACCCCCATAACTTGATCAATTTTGATCTAAATCACCTCTAGTTTCTTGCATTGGACTCCCCTACACTAGAGGGTACTAGCTAGGGCCTGCTATCAAGGATTGAGGGGTTTTGGGCATCACCAAGTGGAAGGACACCCCCCTCTCATTGATTTCCATTAGAAATACACAAATAGGTAAATACCCTCAAACCAAGTTAATATTGTGTTTTCTCTTCATATTTGCATGCATCTAGGTACCAGGGAACTGTAGGTCAAGTTTGGTGAAAATTTGAGTTGGTTTGGTGTCTGTATCGGACACGTATCCTAGGCTAGGAAACCTTGTTTGATGAAATGCCACAAAGGATTTGTTTTTGTGAAAATGTAAAACAAAATATATTTTTGGGTAGCCCTAGACATGTAGGACACAACCCAAGTGGACTGAGCACGTTTTCGTGCTGTGTCCGTGTCCAAAATGGACACGAACCCGCTGTACGAAGCTGGCGTGCGTACCATGCTACCACGCTCCACGTGCTCACTGCACAGAGCACGAGGACACGAGATATTTGACTCGGATACGGGGGCAATGTCTGCGTGCATGCCCCCAAAGTTTGGTGTCGCATCGTGTCGTGTCGAGTGAGAAATCTCACTCGCACTGGACACGCGCTGTCAGCGCACACGCGTGCGGGGGCTAACTTTGCGCGTATCGTGTCGCGCGGACACGACACTTGGACACCTCGTGTTTGCACGAGTGTGTAGCCCTACACGTGGGCTACACGTGGGCATGACCACGAGGCCCCACGTGGCTCGTGTCGTGTCCACAAGGCGTGTGCATCTCTGCACGATGCAGTGTAACCGCGCGTATGAGTCGCGTATTTCACGACTGATACGGGCTTCCCATTTGGACACGGTGACACGTGGGTGCGTGTCAGGGTCCTAGGTGTGTAGCCTGACCCTAGGTGAACCTAGGGACACGAGAACGACAACTCACGTGTCCTGTGTCGTGAGCACGAGACACGTGAACACGTGCACGATGCTGTATAGTGTGTGTGTATCCCAGTTTACCCGATTGGGTTCTTTTGAGTTTTGGACACGTCAAACCGTGTCGTGGTGTCGTGTCAGGCCCCCTAGACACTAGAGGACACTGTGGGACACAGTTACCAACCTTGGGATTCGAGCCTTAGCTCGGTTACATGTGTGTTTTTGGGTTTACCCTATTTACCTATGCACAGTCCACAGTTTCCAGATTTTGGGATTATTTTCCAGTTTTCAAAAATGAGTTTTGATTTGATTTTTATTATGATTTATACATGTATATATATATTTCAGTGTTGTATACATATGTATATGTATATATGTGTGTGTATGTGAGTTTTTAGGGTGTATACATGTATATACATGTGTATATACATGTATGTATATATTAGGTGTGTGTGTGTATGTGTGTGTGAGTGGGGGGCTGTTTTCCTGTTCTCGGGAAATCTGAGAACAGCCCCCTCCCCTTCCCTGTGTGTGTCTAGCAGTCCCTCTCTCTCACTGTCCTCTCTCCCTCTCTCTAGTTCTCTCTCTTACTTCTCTCTCTATAAATATGTAGTATATATATGTTTCATATATATATATCTAGCAGTCCCTCTCTCTCACTGTCCTCTCTCCCTCTCTCTAGTTCTCTCTCTTACTTCTCTCTCTATAAATATGTAGTATATATATGTTTCATATATATATATATATATATATATATATATATATATATATATATATATATATATATATATATATATATATATATATATATATATATATATATATATATATATATATATTGTATTAGTTTATATAGTGTGTCATTATATATAATGTGTCTATACATAGATACCTAGGGTATTACATAGGCTATAGGCCTATGTGGTTGTTATATGTAAATATATATATGTATATATATATATGTTATATATAGTGAGTATGTATATAGTATTTTACATATTTGGTTATATATGGTATATATAGTGGGTATGTATATTGTATATATATATTGTATATATATATATATATATATATATATATATATATATATATATATATATATATATATATATATATATTATGGCCTATGTATATATATATATATATATATATATATATATATATATATATATGGTGTAGATAGTGTATGTGTCTATTGTATATATATATATATATAGATACCTATATGGTATTAGCCTATGGAACTTAGTTATTAGCCTATGGCCTATGGCCAATGAGTTAGGATAGACCATTAGGACTACTAGACCTAGGTTGACCAAAATGTTGACCATTGTTGACCAAAGTCAACTATTGGTCAAACCATGACCTAATTGACCTAAAAATGACTAGTTTAACTAGTCTGACCATGTTTGACCTGATTACCTTATTGACTAGTCTTTGTTTAACCTAATTACCTTACTGACTAGTCTTTGTTTGACCAAAACCTTAGTTAGTCTAAGTTTGACCTAAATTTAACTAACCTTGACTTGCTTAACCTTGTTTGACTTAGTTGACTCCTTATGACCTAGTATGACTTAAGTTGACCTAGTTTGACTGTTAGAGTTGACCAAGAGTTAATTTTTGACCAGATTGACCTAGAATCATGTAGTATGCATTGTATACTCTATTTTTACCATTGTGGATATATTGTGACCTGTTTTACTCTAAATAGGACTCTGTGACACCAGTTCGGACATCTATTCATATCAGTCATATAGGGTGACAGGCGAGTACATTCTCTGATCTTTTCATACTTGTTAGGATTTATATTCTTGCTCTAGAATACCTTACATGATGCTGTCACGTCATTATCACGGATTGGTACTATATGGATCTTGTCATGCGATGTTATCTCCCTCGGGGTGCATCAGATACAGTTGTCATGTGCTTTTCACGAACATCTTGTATTTCATGTACACCGCTTTCATGTATACTCTTGTGCAATCTTGTACTCTCATGATCACGTGAGCAAACATGATAAAAACCTCTTGTATAAGGTAACGTAACTTGACTGGATCCTTGTGTATTGATTGGGAAGGGTGAGTAGGAAATGGTTATGTGATCAAAATCCCATCTTGTACAAATTCTTGTGAAATCTTGTGAAATCTTGTATATGTCCTAAACCCGTTTATATAACCATCTCATGCTCTAAATCAAAAGTTACCTACAGTTCTTACTTATCGTATATATAGATATTTCCAGTTATCAAATCTCTCTCATTTTTATATATATTTCTTTACTGTCCATGTATCTTACTCTATGCATGCTTTATATTTTTCAACATGATATGAACTGCGTGAGATGTATTGTGCTCGTTCCTGTCCTGACTGGGCCTGTTGAAAATATTACAGATGATGATGGTGACTGTCCTACCTTCTATGGGATACATGAAGGTGACCTTCAGGAGCCTGAGGAGCATCTAGCTCAGTAGAGGGTGCCTAGTCTAGTCTAGTGTTTATAGTTTTCATTTTGTATCGGATTGTTCCGATTGTTAGTTGTGACTTAGTTATATTTCAGATCTTGTATTTATTGTGTTGGACATCTACTTTGTGTGGTGTGGTAACTCTATATATATTCAGTTTCTTCCTTTCGTCTGATTCCATATCATGCTCTATCTTTCCCAGACTTGTGTTTGAGATATAGAGTTGAGTTGTTATGTTATACCTCCGTACGGAGATGACAGGTTTGTATATCTTATTGTTAGATGTTAGATGTTATAGATGACCTATACAGCGTTCTACCGTCGACACTGCGGCGTAGCCTGGACGTACCCACGTTCTCGTGCCCCTAATCAGGGTGCGGGTCGTGACACCATCGAAGCACAGATCTTCTGGAGTTGGTTCACTCAGATATCTGTGACTTCAAACAATTCTCTACAAAGGCCGGGATGAAGTATTTTATTACTTTCATCGATGACTTCTCAAAGTATGCTTTCGTCTACTTGCTCAAGTCTAAAGACGAAGCATTCGAGAAGTTCAAGGAGTTCAGGGCCGAGGCTGAGCGGCAAACTGGACAACAACTCAAGAGGTTAAGGAGTGATCGAGACGGGGAGTATCGGTCTCATGAATTCTTATCATTCTGTAAAGAACATGGAATCATCAATGAGACAACGGCTCCGTACTCTCCTCAATCCAACGGAGTAGCAGAAAGGAAGAACAGAACGTTGACAGAGATGATGAACTCCATGCTGTTGACTGCGGGTCTTCCAAAGTGTTACTGGAGAGAAGCTGCACTAATGGCAACGTTCATTCTGAACATAGTGCCATATGCAACTTCCGACATAACTCCTCATGAACTCTGGTTCAAAGTCAGACCTAACTTGAATGTCATTCGAGTGTGGGGGTGTCTGGCTTATGTAAAGCTCCCGGATCTGAAGATTCAGAAGCTGGGGACAAGGACTACGAAGGCGATCTTCTTGGGGTATGCCGAAAAGAGTGATGCTCGGAGATTCCTTGATATCGAGTCAAACCATATCATCGAATCTCGCGATGCTAAATACTCTGAAGACAAGTTTAGAAAACACAAGAATATTGTTCTCGCGGATCTTTCGGAGAATGATGAGGGTACAAAGCAGACAGAAGTCTTTAATGAACCAGTAGTCCAAGATGAAGCTGTCGTCAAGGAGACACCAGCTGAACCAGAACTCGCTGAGCCGTCATCTAAGCGAACGAGGAGGCCGAAAGACTTCGGAGATGACTTCGTCACCTATCATGTGGAAGCAGATCCGCTTACCTATGATGAGGCGATAAAGACCAGAGATGCTGTATTCTGGAAGGAGGCGATAGACAACGAGATTGACTCAATCACCTCCAACAACACATGGGTATTGGTTGACCTGCCAGAAGGAGCAAGACCCATCGGATGCAAATGGATCTTCAAGAAGAAGATGAAAGCAGATGGAACCATTGACAAGTTCAAGGCCATGCTAGTGGCCAAGGGGTTTGCTCAGAAGCAGGAGATCGACTACTTTGACACTTATGCTCCAGTAGCTCGGATGACAACCATCAGATTGTTAATTGCTCTAGCAGCAATACACAAGCTGGTGATACATCAGATAGATGTGAAAACGGCATTCCTTAATGGCGAGCTGACCGAAGAGATCTATATGCAACAACCAGAAGGTTTTGTCGTCAGAGGTCTGGAAGACAAAGTCTGCAAGTTGATGAAGTCTCTGTATGGTTTGAAACAAGCTCCCAAAATGTGGCATGAGAAGTTTGACAAGGTGATAAGGTCAAATGGCTACAGGGTCAGTGAAACAGACAAGTGTGTCTATACGAAGTTTGCTGACGGAAGAGGAGTAATCGTATGTCTTTACGTGGATGACATGCTAATCCTAGGTACGGATTTAAGCTGCGTCACAGAGACAAAGAAATTCCTCTCGACCAAGTTCAGTATGAAGGACTTGGGGGATGCCGACGTAATCTTGGGGCTCAAGATCATCCGGACAGGCACTGGAATAGCGCTGTCACAATCTCATTATATTGAGAAGATGCTCACTCGCTACGGGTATCAAGATCTTCCTTTTATTGATACACCATACCGGAGTGATCAGAAGCTGGAGCCAAATTCGAGGGAAAGCGTCAGGCAGTTGGAGTACGCTAGCGTCATCGAAAGCTTGATGTACGCTACTACTGCCACAAGGCCTGACATAGCTTTTGCAGTGGGAATGCTGAGTCGGTTCACTAGCAATCCAGGCGTTGAGCACTGGAAAGCTGTGAAGCGTGTTATGAGATATCTCAAGAAAACTCAGACATATGCACTTTTCTACAGCGGAGATCCGTCAGTAGTAGAAGGCTTCAGTGATGCTAGCTGGTGTTCAGATATGGAGAGCGAGTATTCCACAGGTGGATTCGTATTCGCCATGGGCGGAGCTGCTATATCGTGGAAGTCGAAGAAGCAGACTATGTTATCTCGCTCTTCCATGGAATCTGAATTTTTTGCATTGGATGCTGCTGCAGATGAAGCAGAGTGGCTTCGGGAGCTCATGTATGATCTTCCGGTGGTTGGGGCTCAGATACCGGGAATACAGATATACTGTGACAACCAGGCGGCAGCAGCAGTGGCATCAAATGAACTCTTCAACGGGAAGAAGAGAACGGTGCGGTTGAAGCACAGAGCAGTACACGATCTTATCAAGAGAGGTGTTATTGCAGTGATTGATGTTCGGAGTCAGGAGAACCTGACGGATCCGTTCACCAAGGGCCTCAAGCGCCAGCTGGTCGATGACACAACTTGTAAAATGGGCTTGAAGGCATTCTGATATTGTGTTATTACAATCCTACCATAAAGTTTTATGCTATTAGTTCAAAGAGAAATCTACTAGGCATCTAGCTTTTGGTTCAAGGGAGGACTATTAACCAGAAGAATATCAGGAATGGTGGGTACTTGTCCTCTGTGACATGGAGAGGTTACGGACCTACAACCACTGTTGTCTACTGTTGTTTTCTGTGAAAAACGGATCCTGTGGGAAGGTTGGCTTAAATGCCTTAATGAGTTCTCAGGCAGAGTGAATGCCTGGAGTACTTTACAGGAAGTACGGTAGTGCAGCACTACAAGGAGTGTAACTCCATGCTACAGTGAGGTGACTTCACCATGAGGTTTCCAGGTAGGGGTAATGCCTCGGCTTTGCAAGCCAAGTCACAGCGGAGTAGCACCGCAAATAGGCAGGTAGCCTAATATTGTATGATAATCGTAATAAAGAGAGGTAGACAGAACTACAAAGAGGACGATGTTCTCATGTTACAGTGGCATGACACCACGAAGAGGTACCAGAAAGGGTAAAGCCTCGGCTTCGCAAGCCATGTCATAGCGACGTAACACCGCACGGAAGCGCAAGGCTTCATGCTGGATAGTTTGGCACTAAAAAGGGGCTTGTGACCTCATGCTACAGTAGTATGACACTACGATGAGGTACCCAGGTGGGGTAAAGCCTCGGCTTTAAGCCATGTCATAGCGGCGTAGCACCGCAAAGAAGCGCAATGCTTCATGCCATGACTCTTTATAAAGAACTCACCTATAGTGTATGGACAGAGATATCAGGCCGTCTCTTGAGGGTAAAATTGTAGACGTCCAAAAATTATACACTGAAACCAGGCTGGCACAAGGCCTTCAATGTGCAGCCAGAAGCACAGTTGATGTCATTATGTGAGTAGGAAGAATTGTAGTTATGGTGCAGAATTCAAGGCTTAGTCCATTCTTGTATCATGCTGTTATTTAACCTATGCGGGAAGATTCAAGTCGTAGCGACATCTCTCATAATGCATGATGGACAGTCACTGTGGGGAACGCTCAACCCATATATTGAGGTATGTGGGGAATTGTTGGTGTTTTTTGCCTTTGGACTAGAAAAGATAGTCCCACATCGGCTACACCAAATGGTGAGTATCTCAATATAATGCATTGCTTGTGTTGAGGTGTGCACATGAGGAGTAGTGGGGCACAAGTTTGTGCCATGTGGGAGTATTTTCCTAGAAGGAAAAAGGATTAAATCCAACAAGTATGCAAGTTGATTTTTGTTGTACGGACTCGGACTCGGACACGGACTCCAGGATGTCTCGTGCATGCACGAGAGTGTTCGGGGGTAGGCGTGGACTGGCACACTTCTATGCTGATTGTGGGATGATCTAAAATATCAAACTCTATTTTTGAGTATTGTTATTTTAGTCCCACATCGGATAGGAGAAGAGGTGAAGTCTCAACTCCACTCTATAAATAGAGCCCCTTGGCCTCCTTTGAAAGATGCACCAAGAAGAGAGTTGAGGGAGTCTGTTAAGTCCAGGAAGCCCGTTCAAGTCTCAAATATTGACTTACGAGCGTTCCAGAAGTTCTTCGTGAACTTGCTGGTTCCTGGAAGCTGTTCGTGCTCATGTGGGGCGAGTAAAGCTTTGAGCAACGGTGGTTCATTCACCCCAGCATCTTATTCTCGCCTGTCATCGCTGTTGTTGCCTTTTACAGTAACTTCTTTTTAGAAGCTCTACTGCCGATAGTTGCTTGCACAAAGTCTCTTTAGATTTTTTGTGTATTACGTAGAATCTTTTTAGATCCTCGTAATTCAGAATCCTCCAGGATCTCTGTTGCACATCTTCTTTAAGGTGCTGCATTTGAAATGTTGTGTGTACAATTGTTTCAGTTTCAGAATTTTTCATCGAAAATTGTGCCTCGGCACTAACATATATATATATATATATATATATATATATATATATATATATATATATATATATATATATATATAACCATGTGGCAAGAAATTATGTACAGGTTCATGCATTATTATTGCTACATACAATAAAGGTTAAAGAATTAAATCTCGTGTATTTGTATATTATGTTAATAAGTAGCATGTTAGGTTGTGAGGAGCCTAATTGGCTGGATCCTTCAATTTGATCGCTTAAGTGTGGATCGTTTAGTCTTATCCTCCTGACACATAATATCCTATGCCTATAAAAAATATGTTAGATATTTCACATGTAATTAAGTCGTCCTAATATGCTATGTCTATAAAAGGAGTATTATGGCACAACTTGTAAACGATTTTCATAATGGAAAATAAAAGGAGTATTATGCCACGTGGCGGAGGGACATAGAGAGATAGAATTTTTGAAAGTACATATAGCATTACTCTTTCAGAATATAGTTAAAATTTTGTATGCAGCGGTCGTAGAAGTAGTTTCTTGATATGAGAAGCGTTAAATCTGGAAATTGCTGAAATACCCAATTTCGGGGTGGAAGTTTATGAAAAATCCACCTGCAGGGTGGATTTTATGAAATACCCAAAATTATATATTTTTACGTTAAATATTCCAAGATTTCCTTTAGATGCTCTGTATTTACAAAATTACCATTTTGATAATACCATAACTGCCCCTTCGCACAAATTTGATCATATATATGTATTTGAATTCACAAACTCATATTTGGATTACGATTTTCGTCTTCTTCTTCTTTACGAGAGATCTGAATTCCATTGCTCTCATCTTCAACAGAGATCGCAAAGATCGTTCGTAGTTCACTGTACTTTTCTTCAGTCGAACTCCGATCATCATCATCATCATCATCTTCGTGGAGAGATTTTAAGTTTTCCGGCGATTAGGTCAATTGTGGAGAGATCTTCTTCTTCTTCTTTTCCATAAGAGTTAGCATCGTTTTGAAAGAAGAACGAAAAACTCTTGAATCTTTATTACTGACAAAAAAATTTCTGCAAAAAAAATAAAAAATTAGGTTTCTATCAACTGTTCTCCGTCATTTTAACATGGAGAATGACCATTCCTCGTGATTTTAACACGGAGAATGACCGTTCTCCTGCATTTTAACACGAGGAATGGTCATTCTCCGTGATTTTAACACGGAGAATGACTATTCTCCTGTATTTTAACACGGAGAATGACTATTCTCCTGTATTTTAACACGGAGAAAGACCATTCTCCGTCATTTTAACACGGAAGGCATTTTCCGTGATTTTAACATGAAGAATGACCGTTCTCCGTGATTTTAACAACGGAGAATGGTCATTCTCCGTGATTTTAACACGGAGAATGACCATTCTCCTGTATTTTAACACGGAAAGTGGCCATTCTCCGTCATTTTAACACGGAGAATGACCGTTCTCCATGATTTTAACACGGGAAATAGCTATTCTCCGTGATTTTAACAATCCGTGATTTTAACATGGAGAATGACCATTCTCCTGCATTTTAACACAGGAAGTGGCATTCTCCGTCATTTTAACACGAAGAATGGTAATTCTCCGTGATTTTAACACGGAGAATGGCCATTCTCCTGTATTTTAACACGGAGAATGACCATTCTCCGTCATTTTAACGCGGAGAATGGCAATTGGCAATTCTCCGTCAATTTAACAAGGAGAATGGCCATTCTACGTGATATTAACACGGAGAATTGTCATTCTCCATGATATTACCACGGAGAATGGTCATTCTCCTGCATTTTAACACGTAGAATGACTATTCTCCTGTATTTTAACACGGAGAATGGCCAGTTGAAACTTTGGAGGGCCATAACTTTTGACTGTGAGGTCGAAACGAGATCCGGTTTGTCGCAAAAGGAGTATATTTCTGAGGAGCCAGAGATAAATCGTTTTATCGTTTGGCGAGCTTTCGAAATTTTAGAATCGCAAAAAAATGATGTTTTGACCTCCATTTTAACACGGGGAATGACCATTCTCCGGTTTTTTCGCAAAATGGCCATTCTCCTGCATTTTAACACGGAAAATGGTCAGTTGATGCTGCTGATGATGATGAAGTGGGAACTGATGATGACGATATGGTGTGAAGATTGCGAATGGAGAGTCACTGACGAGTTTTTGAAGTAATGTTTGAAGATTTTGGAGGAGAAAACCTAGATTCGAAAGTGAGCAGCGTATGGAAGAAGAGGAAGAATCAAAATAATTTTTTTAAAGAGTAGGTTTCAGGGATATTTTCAATAAATTAGAAGGACAAAAAGGTCATTCCGAACTTTTTTATATAATTTTTCGCTAATTCTGGGCATGCGATAAAATATTATTTTGCGATAAATTTTTCATAAAACTTTTGCGATTTTGGACATTTCATAAATTTTTCCGCGTTAAATTATGCGTGTTCTTATACTTTTTCTTTTCTTTTCTTTTTTCTTTGCGCAAACCTCAAGGGGTTCAGAAATCCTACATAGCCTTTAGGAGTCGAGACTTGGATTGCCAGACTTGGATTGCCGTGACAAATCTCCGTGTATATAATTCCATATAAAATGTGCATATCAGCATGTATGAAAGTTTATGAAATTGCATAAACTCCAAAGTTTCTTTCTTATATTACATATCTCTAAGAAATTGGTTGGTTGGTTGTTATGGATCAAATTTGAACAACAGTGAAATATAAATGCTGCCACTTAACTAAAAACAATGACCTAATTTATTTCCATCACAAATTTTCCATGGAAAATATTTTCATCACAAATTTTCCACCAATTGTAGTGTTTGATAGCTTATATCTTCCATGGAATTATTTTCCAAAAAACTATCATTTTCCATATTTCCATCTAAAATGGTGGAAAATGAAACTTGTTCAACCCATAGGAAAATATTATTTTCCATGGAAAATAACTATTTTTCGTGGAAAATAATGCCAATCAAACACCCAAATTAAGTTTTTCATGGAAATTTTTTAAAATTTCATGAAATTTTTTTCCTAGAAAAATAATTCCATGGAATTAATTTCTTTTCCACACATTTTCCACCTTGCAATCAAACGTACCCTTATTTTTCTTCTTCTTTCTCGTCTGTTCTAGAAAACTTCTCACACGAAGTGAACAAGAGATCGAGGAAGAAATTCTTTTGGGACAAGATGCCATCGAACACTAACTCAATTGACTATAATCTGACTGATTTAAGAGCTCTCCCAAGCAATTAAGACACCGAAGCGATTGCCATCGATTTGTTTATGGGAATGGAGTCGGACATTCGATCGATCGATTCTAACGCATTTGGTTCCTGCAGATATTCTAATATATCCGCCGCTTTTATTTAGCTCCGCTAATTAGCACATCACACTTATGATGACTACCATGATTCAAAACAAGTGCTAATTAGCAGTACAACATAAGCTAACACACTTGTATTAGTTATCAATCAATATGAAACCAAGAATTAGATGCTGCAAAATAGTGACTCAAAGTCTTTATCAGAAGTAGTCAAAGGGGTGGTGATTGGTGATATATATATATATATATATATATATATATATATATATATATATATATATATATAGGAAGCGGATCAAAGGCCCCGCCCCCGGAGCCCCGTCGAAGTCCCGCCCCCCCTGCACCATCGGATCGCGCGGGGCCCGCGTGGGGCCCGCCCCCGCCCGCGCGATCCAACGGCTAAGGGAGGGCGGGGCTTCGGCGGGGCTCCGCGGGCGGGGCTCCCGATCCGCTCCCATATATATATATATATATATATATATATATATATATATATATGGAAGCGGATCAAAGGCCCCGCTCGCGGAGCCCCGTCGAAGCCCCGCCCCCCCTGCACCATCGGATCGCGCGGGGCCCGCGTGGGGCCCGCCCCCGCCCGCGCGATCCAACGGCTAAGGGGGAGCGGGGCTTCGGCGGGGCTCCGCGGGCGGAGCTCCCGATCCGCTCCCTATATATATATATATATATATATATATATATATATATATATATATATATATATATATATATATATAACAGAAGTAGTCAAAGGGGTGGTGATTGGTGATATATATATATATATATATATATATATATATATATATATATATATATATATATGGGAGCGGATCGGGAGCCCCGCCCGCGGAGTCCCGCCGAAGCCCCGCCCTGCCTTAGCCGTTGGATCGCGCGGGCGGGGGCGGGCCCCACGCGGGCCCCGCGCGATCCGATGGTGCAGGGGGGGCGGGACTTCGACGGGGCTCCGCGGGCGGGGCCTTTGATCCGCTTCCAATATATATATATATATATATATATATATATATATATAGAATTTGAAAAGAGATCCGTCTCTAATTAAGACTTCGCTATATTAATTCCCTAAGCATAATTAAGCTCCATGGATCCATCAAAGGACCCCCACGTCTTTTATTTTGTGTGCTTCAAACTCATGGACAATATTGCAATGCATGGGTCCCTGTTGAGAACTATTCCTAATCTTCTTATCATGATGAGCACTAACTAAGCTGATGAAGAGGAGTTAGTTTGATGTTTGCGAGGGGAAGGTGTTCGAGCATCTTTAATAATTTGGTTGCACAAGTTCCACTTGTCTTTCGCTTGCACAAGTTCCACTATACGTACCTCCAAAAATTATATTCTTTCATGTCCCTCTGTCACGTGACACTCCCTTATTGACCCTAGCAAATAGGAGAGAAATTGGAGGAAGACATGAGCAAATAGAAGAGGGACATGAAGGGATAGAATTTTGGAGGTACATAAAGCATTTTCCATTACTTTAGTACATAGATTCTCTGGGGCTGAGAGTTCGATGAATTTAATAAAAGATTCGGTTCGATTTGAAAAAGAAAAAAATTGGTTCGATTTTACAAATACTACAATTCTTTGTTCGATTTTGCCTTTTAGTTTGGGTCCAAAACTGAAATCAAACAAGATTTATACAGTTATTAAATACTCTCAAATTTATGCACATCATATAATTAGTCCAATTTGGGGTCTAACTTTAAAATACAACAAATCTATGCATAAAAATTATAGTTTTTAATATAATATAATCACAATTTTAATTTTGGGTCTGACCTATTAAACAATAAAAATAGTCCAACCGAGTAAACTAAATTGACTCTCAGTTCAGCTCGGTTTCGGTTCTATCTAATTTTGGTTGGTTTTGATTTTAAAATTTTAATTTATTTGATTTTGACTATTTCAGTTCCATTGAAACCTAATAAACCAAATGTTCATCCCTAATAGTGACAAACATCTATATTTTATTAGGCTGTGTTTGATTGGGCTTTTTTTTTCCATGGAAAATATTTCCACCACAAATTTTCCACCGATTGTAGTGTTTGATTGCTTTAGCTTATATTTTCCATGGAATTATTTTCCAAAAAAAACTATCATTTTTCATATTTTCTTCTAAAATTGTGGAAAACAAAACTTGCCCAACATAGAAAAATATTAATTTCCACAAAAAATAACTATTTTTCGTGGAAAATAATGACAATCAAACACCCAAATTAAAAGTTTTCCATAGAAATTTTTTAAAATCATCCCTAATAGTGACAAACATCTATATTCTATTAGGCTGTGTTTGATTGGGCTTTTTTTTTCCATGGAAAATATTTCCACCACAAATTTTCCACCAATTGTAGTGTTTGATTGCTTTAGCTTATATTTTCCATGGAATTATTTTCCAAAAAAAACTATCATTTTTCATATTTTCTTCTAAAATTGTGGAAAATAAAACTTGTCCAACATAGAAAAACATTATTTTCCACAGAAAATAACTATCTTTCGTGGAAAATAATGACAATCAAACACCCAAATTAAAAATTTTCCATAGAAATTTTTTAAAATTCTATAAAAAAAAAATTCTAGGAAAATAATTCCATGGAATTGACTTCTTTTCCACGTATTTTTCACTTTGCAATCAAACACACCCTAAAAGTGTATATTAAGTATCTTCTGTGATAATATGAAAGAATGGTGCAAATTCCATCTTCGAGAAGGAATAAATGACAGAAGGAAGAGGCCAATTATCCGCAGGCCTGCAAAGAAAATAAAATGTGAAGCTTATTGTTGGTTCAATAGGAAATTTAGACGACTGACGAAACTATTTCTTTGAATGATTTCACCTTAATTTACCAAAATAGTTTATTCCAAATTCGAATAGAGAGGTTATGGAAAAGGAATGAGGTTTGCAGCTTGGTCGAGTAACTGCAAAGTACTTCCCAAATGGTGCACGGATTCCTTTCAGAAGAAAAGGGAAAAAAATGACACTTACAGCCTTTCACAGTGACAAAAACAAAAGGTAAATTACATGGAATGAGCCTGCAACCATTCTAAGCTCGTCATTGGACTATACGACATGCATGTAAGTGAATACAAATCATTTGTTTGGAAAAAAAAAAAAAAAGTTTTAGCGAATTGACAAAGGAATTTCTGCAGGGAACTTTTGAGAGTTGAATGTAGTTTGTATTGCCAAGGATATGTAAACTGCAGACAAGTATTAACCAGAGCAAGAAGAATTATGATTCGAAAGCCCTATTCCCAATGACCACTTGCTTATAAGATAGAGAAGGAACCTCTAGAGAAGTGAATGCTAAGTACACAACAACAATTACTAGAAGACGATATATTTTTTTATAGTTATAGAACTTTCAGTCTTGTATATATTCAGGACTGTCAAAAAATTTACAGTTATGAAAAAATAGGACCGGCAAATTTTGATAATCATATGCATATCCAGAACTATCAAAAATTTTATAGTCCATATAAAATCAGGTCTGCACAAAAAATTGCAACCCTAAAATAGCAAGAACTGCAAAAAAATTGACAATCCTGAATATATACAGGACTGTCAAAAATGTATGTCCCTAGTAACTTTTCTAGTGCCCTTAATATTTACCTCCTACAAGAACAATAAAGTTCAGTCGAATTACAAGAGTCGTACCAACCGGTAGCCTTGGATCTAGGGATGTAAGCCCATCCAATCTGCCAGCCTCCGTCAAGAACATTTATTTGGCTCTATATTTGTCTCCAACTTCATACCAGTAGGCTGGGTTTGAGATTGCTCTTGGTTGTAACTTTGCATTTTTTTAGGGGGAAAAAAAAAGTACTCCCACAAGGTTGTTTGGTAAAAATAACTTAGTAAAATATGTTTTCGGGTTGGGTACGTCTTGCCTCCACTACTGACTCCGTCGATGGAGCTTATTAGCTCCAAATCTATCTTTGCCTCCACTTAGCTTTCCCCCAAATTCCCCAAGTCGAGTTAGGTCCCGTTATAGGTCAATTAACCATAAGAACAATAATATTAGGTCAACAATCTTACGAGAGAGGGGTTTACGTCTTGCCAGTATCCTATCAAAATTATCCATATGCCTAAGCTTGTTGAAATAATTCAATTGGCCATAAGCATATAAATAAACATTTCATGACCAGAATAACACCAGTAAACACTGGTTTAATATTTCAGAATACAGCAAATACAAATATAGGGCATTTACTACTCCATATTACAAGCGTCGACCTGATTTGTATCAGAGTCCTCGAGAAGCCAAATGTTCTTACCTGACCCATCTAAAACATCAAATTTCTCTAATATCATCTTCATCGATATCAACCTCAGCCATTTCAGTGAGCAACTGTTAGGCAGAACCCGATGGTTAGAAAGATGAGGAATTAAACACTGTAAAAAAATGAAGTACATTTAAGCACTTTCTCATTTCATTAGAAGCTATGTTCAGTTTCTCATGGATTCGAAATGGAAATTTAAAACGTAAGAATGAGAACGCATATAAATGATTTATACTTCCTACCTGAATGCAAATTGTGGATCATAATTCAAACCCCCCAAACGAGAGTATTAAGAAAAGGATTCAGAATAGAACCACCAAAGGATTTCATAATGCCAAACCAAGATTTCTCACAGAATCATATTGTACTGTGGAACCCAAAATACATCTCACAAAATAATCTGCCTAAACTAGAGGAGACTATTATAACAAATATATAGATTCTAAACTCCTACATTAGGGGTGAGCATTATTCCGTTTTGGACGAGAATCGAACCGAATAAGAGATTCGGTTCGGCTTGAAAAGTTTTTGGTTCGGGTTCGGTTTTTGAAAGTACTTAAAATTTTCCTTCGGTTTACGTTTCGGTTTCGGTCCTAAACCGAATAACACTTATGGAATTATACAAATACTCTTAATTCTATGCATATTTTTATGATTAAAAATGTGCATATTTTTATGTATATTTTGAAAACAAAAATCCTATGTATATTTTTTGAAGTCCAACTTTGGTAATTTAACAACTAGTTCAACTTTGGACCCAACTTTAAAATACAATAATTGTATGTATAAAAAATTATATTTTTTTAATATAATTTGACCACAATTCCAACTTTGGATCCAGTCCATTAAACAATACAAATAGCCAAATTGAATAAACCAAATAAACCGAATCGATTATATCGGTTCAGTTTCGGTTTAGATTTTTAGAATTTCGGTTTATTTGGTTTTGACTATTTCGGTTCGCTTGAAACCGAATGTTCAACCCTAATATACATAGAACACAAAGTGATTACAAAATTAGAAGATTAACCTTAATAATGAACTTATTGCTATTATAAGGCACCGTGTCAAAGCAAGAAGAACAAAGAATGACAAGTGAACTTCCATAACCCACCATTTGACGGGGCAGGGTGGGCCGACCCACCATTTTGGCGGGCTGGAAAAATTCCAACCCAGCCCAACCCACCGGCGGGCCGCGGACTAGGCGGGCCGGCCCGCTTAATTTTTTAATTTTTTAATTATTGTTTTAGTTTCTTAAAAGAAAAAAAAAATCATATATATAATATTTTCTACTCACTCTCATATGCATGAAATTATAAGTAAAATACAAGAAACATTATAATAGTAGATATTTCTTTAAAACGCCTTCATTCATGTAAATAAATGACCAAATTTAATATTTTATCCATCATTACTTGCATTAAATGAGAATTTTTATCATTTATAATACATATCTCATATATGTGCTAAATAAAAAAATTAAAAAATTTATAAAAAAATAGATGGCGGGCCAACCCACTTGGCCCGCGGGCTAGCCCACCGCGGGGCGGGCTACTAGCGGGCCAGCCCGCCTAGGCCCGCCTGTTTGGCGGGACTCCTAAATGGTCGGCCCAACCCACCTTTTTGGCGGGTGGGGCGGGCCAGCCCAACGGACTTAGCCCATTTTGACAGCTCTATGAATAATGTTATTTGTCTCAAAGGATACTGAAGTTAATATTTAACTCTTACTTGCACGAGTTTTCTTTCACACCTCTAATCGAAGAACCAAACTCTATTGAGAAATGAACCAACGCAAGTTATCTTAAGCACCCCGTATGGCAATGTGAAATGAATCCTTTGCTTTCCATATAAGAAAAGTTGGGGGGAATTGTGATCCTAAGTTAACACACCCCATATCTAACCAAAGTGAGACGAACCAAGGGTTTGCCAAAACCTATCTACGAGGACAAGGCACAAATTTCAACAAAAGTTCATTAGTACAGAAGATATAACAAGAATAGAAACATTAAGAAATATACAGAGAGGCAATACTAAAATTAATAGGCCGGACTGCTATTGTTAAACATACAATAACAATGACAGCCTTTTTTTCAAAATCTTTCAGGGTAAACTAAAGAAATTTACATGAATCCCCTTCTTCTTCCATTTAGCTATGTTAAATATCATTTCCGCCCTAGCATTAAAATAGTAAAATACCTTGTCATTTTCACATTCTCAATCCAGTCTCATTTAGGCAAAAACGCATCTCTAGAATCTCCTTCAAATTAGTAAATAATCCTAACATGTGCATCTATTGATTTTCTTTGCAGATTTCCAAGCCGCCACAAACAAATTTGCTATCTTTGCCAATTGATTTAATTTTCGACTTAGCACAAATACACTTCTTGTCCTAGTTTTAAAATATTTACCCAAGTTTACCTAATATATTACCTAGCATTACCTCGAATAATATATTGCTCAACGTTACTCGAATGTTCATGTAAAACATTATATTACGTAGAATAAGAACTGGAAAGCAGACTGCCACTTAGCATGGAATGATATTCGACAAAGGTGGGCTTCGTTAAGAATGCTTCAGTGAAGTAACAAAAAACGTGATTTCATAATATGGCAGGTTTTTCAAAGCATGCCTCTGCATACACAGATAATAAATTTGAAGACAGCAAAAGGCCATTAAAATCAAGTTACAACTAAGAGTTTTGTCCTCTCTCTCTCTCTCTCTCTCTCTCCCCAGAGAATAGTTTGATCATTGTATTTTTCATTCCAGAACAAAACCATTTCACATTTGGTAATGAGAGTTCAAGAACGCCGAATAACCCATCTACCTTTTACAACTATGAAACTGTCAATCATCCGCATTCTCATTTTGCATAAGCCTGGCTGTACTTTTACATAGCCCAACCTTGGCCTATGGAGTTATCACTCATTTCTTTTTAAATCATTGCTAAAGGTTTTTCCATAATACATTTCATGTACTTTGTTTTCATCCTAATAATCCAAATTGTAACTATTAGTGTTCCATCAGATCAAACTTGGGAGAAACATCATTTTGTCCTTCTGTTGAGTTCAATGTTATCAGGAGAAACATCCTGATAACCTTAAATAGCTAAAATACAGTTGTTCCTTATTCAAAACCTCAACATAAGGCTTGGTAATCTTGAATAGGCAGATTTGATCAAACCGCAACAGGGCTTGTATTGAACCTTGCTCTTGTTTGGACAGAATTAGTGTTCCATCAGATCAAACTTGGGAGAAACATCATTTTGTCCTTCTGTTGAGTTCAATGTGTTCATCTACAAACATCAACTTCTGCATCTATAGACGGTGGTGACATTGTCAAAACCCATGACGTAGGACAAACACCTAATAGTTACACCAGTAATGTATAATAGCAATAGAATAGAGCGAGCAACCACAAACATCAATTAAGGCTGGGTTTGACGCAACCACAAACATCAATTAAGGCTGGGTTTGACATTGCTTTATCATGGCCGCTTTTGCCTTTCTGAAAGCAGCCCCCAAAAGTTGTTTGGTAACAGCTTCTGAAAACTTTCTGAAAGCTAGTTCAACTTTTGGGCAGTTCTTGAGAGCAGGGGAAGCTGCTTCTGCTTCTGCTTCTGCATCTGCTTTTTAGAAAGCAGCAGGCCAGCAGCAATGCCAAACCAAACCTAACAGGGCGTGAACGTTAGAAACCTAAGGTTTCATAGTACTAGAACATCATCCTCAACATGCATGTGGAATCAATACAAATTGTAGATGTGGGTTCAGTTTGGACTAGCCAAATCTTTGAGCTATTTTTCCTAATAACTCAAACCAGATCATCAAGGAATTTCTTCCTTGTAAGTTATAAGTACTATCAAGTAATTACTGAAGTATTCTGCAAAAAAGTTTATTTTTTGCATACTTTGCATGCAAAATTCTGAGAAAATCTCACATCATGACATCATGTAAAATGACTGAAAATATTGTATCTGCAAGTTCACAAAGTATACCAAATACCCTAGATCCTGGAACTGAACAAGTACAAAGTGAAACTAACCTTGAGCTCTTGTTCAGAGCTTTTGAGCCTTTCAGTGTAGTCTTGTGCTTGTAGAAAACATTTATGCAGCTGGAACAGGAAAAAAAAAAAAAACAGACATCAACTGAAAGTCTCAAACTACTAATCATGCTAATATAAAAAAATGTGTATCAGTTAACATATTACTATGATCTACCTTTGTTAGTAAAGATTGTCGTTGAGAAGTGAGCTTCTTTGCAGTAATTAATGAATCCTCTAGTTTCTGAGAATATAAAGACAAAATACTGCCATATGTAAGAAACCAGATATTTCAACTGCATAATCTTTGCATGGTCAATTTGCCAAAACCTTACAGTAGACATGCTTGCCACAATGAGACAAAAGTTACCTTGGACTTCTTTTCTAAATCTGAAAGAAGCTTCTGGTTCTCCTCTACATTCTCCTCAATCAGAACTAGCTAATAAATGCAATAACATCAGATTTCTTGTTTATTCTTAGTTCTATAGAATTGCAGGAAATGCTTGTTGCTAACAGAAAAGATGTTCATTTCCAGTGACTACATACAATAAGGATACCAAATTGATCAAACGAACAGTGGTAATTACAAGACGACAACAAACAATAGCAACCCATCTACAAGATAAAAAATCTATACGGGGAAGCTGAGCCATGATTGTCTAGGGAATGAGGACAAGAGTTACCAAATTCATGATATGTAGTATATACTCAAAGTAACAAGTTTAGAACCATTAAACTTGGCATTTTCAAACGTTTCCTTCTAAAGAAAGGGTAATAATTCTAGCTTACCACTAGATACAGACTAAATTTTGACTGCAAAAGGTATAGCATGATTAATCAAGTAATATTCAAGCACCTCTTTTTGAAGCTCCTCACGCCTCTGAATAGAGATATCTAATTCCTCTCTCACCTAATTAACATATTAGAAAGAATGGAGAAGCCAAAGTTAATCTTAACATAAAAAATAATGTTGTTTAACTAAGCTAAATCTAATGTACTTTTTACCTGTCGTTGATACTCATCACTAGAATTGGATGACAATTCTCTGCTTCGACGACGATCTAGGCGAGCACCACTATAAATTATAAAAGAAAAAAATAAGTCAACACATTGCATGGGCAATGTTTATCAACCAACAGAGGTTTGGATAATAGACAACTTAGTTCACCTCATATATATAACAAAGGTAGTGAATTCAGAAAGATAGCTTAACCAATCGAGATGAGCAGAACAAATGTGGCTCAACTTACAATTCTTGGGACGTGAATACACAATTCTAATTTTAGATATTCAGAAAGGGGAAAAAAAAACTTTCTTCCTCGATGATTAGTACACAAATAATCAACCACTCCCAACTTTCCTCCTTCAGAAAGGGGGAAAAAAAACTTTCTTCCTCCTTCATCAACCACTCCCAACTTTCCAAGTCACCGGTCGGAACTCCGGCCAACTTATCATGCAAGACTAGTATTTTAGTTTTGTTGTTTAGGTTTCTACAAATTACTTTTGGTATTTACTTTTCTGTTTAATCATCTTCTCCTTTCAAAGAGCTGCCCTCCAATTCAATTCATTGACGTCTAGGACTCCATCTAACTATGGGGAACATCAAGATTGGTATGTTTCTTTTGATGCAACTTATTCTTTGCTTGCAACTTAACAACATCATCTTGGATATGCATTGTTTTGACAATGCTATATAGATGTTAGAATGTTCTTTTTAATACATAATATATTGTTATATTGATGTTACATTTGTCTTAATTTAGAACTTGGACAGTCATTCTAGATATTGTTATATTAATGTTAGAATGTCATTTACATTACTTTCATCTCACTTTATCCTCCTAATAATATGCAATTGTCTAGGAATCATAATTCATTGACTAACTAGATTTTTTTTCTTTTTGCAGAGTTTGAGGATCTTGAGGTATATCATCTCAAGAAGAAGAGTAGAGATAATTTGCTGAAACTAATTTTAAATTGTTATCTTAATATATTGTTAAGTAAATTTCTTTCAGTAAATATAATCTTAGCAACTATTGTCATAATTTACAGTAGAAATTATATTTACTTTGTAACATAAAGAACATCCGGTGCAATTTATTCCTAGTAATTATTCCATTAGTAGGATGACATTTATGTGATTTAGGGCACTGAGAATAGTGCATGCGTTATCCATATTTTTATATGAGAGGCATATTTAAAGTGCCCCAAATGGATGTCTGAAATTTTTACTTGTAGCCAGAGTATCGTCCAATATTTACTATCCGACATATGACAATCCCCAATTCAATATGAACTCGATATCCAATATAAGAGCCTAGTTGACACTTTCATTATCACAAGTAATTTACTTCTAGAAAGTGGTCAATTACGGTACAACTGCAGCCAGCAGCTACAGGATATTATATCACAAACCTCACTTCAGACTACTAAAACTAAAACATGTGAAACACTAGAGTCCTATGCATTCAAGAACGATTTTGAGTCATCAAGACTAAATGTATCATAAAATACAACAGAAACAACTGCAAAAACCAAATAACAATATGCATGCTCAAACTGTATTAAGTCAGAGCTTACCCTGTTCTATTTCTTGACTGCTGCTTTTTATCCTTATCTCTGTCAGTATCCTGATCTTTTAGTTTATCCACCTCTCTACCTTGGCTCAAATCCATATCACGGTCTCTTTCCCATTCTCGATCATGGCCCCTTGAATGTTCTTGATCACGGTCGCTCCTATCTCGGCCTCGATCAAAGGCATTGTCTCTTGATCGATCAAAGTCACGGACAAACTCATAGTCTCTTTCCCTTTCCCTGTCACGATCATGAGACCGCTCGAAACTTCTATCACGATAGCGATCTCTGTCACGAACATAATCCCTGTCTCTGCCCCCATCCCACTCAATATCCCTCCCTGCATCTCGTCTGAAATTTTCACGATGAAAATTTGGCCTTCCACCTCTTGTTCGAACTTCATTCACTCTTACAACTCTTCCTCCAATAGTCTAAGTGAAAACTTATCAAGGTCACAGGCCTAAACAAGCAATACCAAAGCAAAGTTCTACCTTGCCTCTAGGTAGACCAGCTAGTAATAACTGCCAAATTCATAGTTTTAGCATTGCCTAAACTTAAAAAGATAGGGAGGCATACCCTTCCATTCATGTCACTGATAGCATTAACTGCTGACCTAGGATTAGTAAATGTTACAAATCCATAGCATTTCCCCCCAACATCTAGATCATTTACTATCTGCAGCTGGAAGGAATATGTTAGAAGAAACAGAAAGGAACTTAAGTAGTAGGTGGCGTAAATGAGCTTCCCTGTACTAAATGTGTAAGAAGATTCATTTGGACAGAGTAATGCATGTAAGCTTTATACAAGAAGGATTCAGATTCCATAATTTGCACCACTTTATATAGTCAAGCCATTTTAAATTTGGGATATTTTAGCAAATGCCCCATTCAAAATATAGAAACTCGCATATACCCCCACTATTTTTAAAAACCAGCAAACGCCCTCATTCCTTTGTAAATCAGCCAAAATTTTGGTTAAATAGTGGGGGTATATCTTAAAATTTTATTTGTACAATACAAAGGAATGGGGGCATCTGCTAATTTTTTTAAAAAGTGAGGGTATATGCTAGTTTCTATATTTTGAATGGGGGTATTTGCTAAAATATCCCAAATTCTGTTAAAACTTAGCTTCTGTTAGGACTTAGCTCTATGGCTTCTAAAGCATTTTCTGCAGAAAACTTTATGGTCCCTCTCCATAATAGATTAAGGATGCACCTTGGTCACCCGAATTTAATTTGTATGGCCATTAAACTAGGTTTTCCTAAACACACAGCAGCCTTTAGGCATTAAGGAAACCCTTCATTTCATTATGTTGCCTGTACCAGGAACATAGCACCAATAAGTAGGTAAGTGATATCGAGTTGACAAACTAGCTGTGTAACTTTGATCAATAATGTTGCGGAATCTGCAGGCTTGGGATTTCTGAAATACTAATTGGGTGTGGGACAGTTCTTTAAAAATCATACGAGCAACCAACCAAATGCCCAAAGTTATTGCCTCTTACTCATATGTGACATCATCATAATTGGAACTATGGTGAAGAGTATTACATACTCTCATAGAGCAAAAACTGAGGCCTTGGGCGAGTTGCATAGTTATCAAAGGCACGTCCAAAGCGCGCTTGAAGCATGAGGAGCACTAAGCTCTAGCCTCTGCGTATCATAACATGTGAGGCGAGGCAGCCTTTGTAAGGCGAAGCGCCCTTTGTGAGCCTCATAGTCAGGCTCATGCCCAGTTGAGGCGCCTCATGCATATGTTGCTTTATGTTACCTCTTATATTTTTTTTTCTACTAACCAAGTTTTTTTCCCAGCTAGTAGGGACCACCACTGACTAGGAAGCACGAACACTCAAAAAAAGCGGCCGTGCTTACACGTGCTAGAAACTCCACAAACCCCCGATGCATATGTTGCTTTATGTTACCTCTCTTTTTTTTCCTACTAACCAAGTTTTTTTTCCCCAGCGAGTAGGGACCACCACTGGACTAGGAAGCACGAACATTCAAAAAAATGTGGCCGTGCTTACACGTGCTAGAAACTCCACAAACATGCCACGGGCACTCCAAAATACATAAGGACACACCAAAATAGGTGTCGTGTCTGTGTTTTTGTGTCCTTACCGTGTCATATCCATCTCAGTGATTGTAAGAATCATTGTGTTTTACTTGAAAACGCTGTGATTGTGATTATGAAATCACAATCACACGGTGGTTTGGAAATCCAGTTTGACTAACCCCTCCCCCCCCCCCTCCTCTTCATGTACTCTTTGCTTTCATAACAGATTTTTTTTTTTCATATTTTATCTTGTTCGAACATGTTTTTAAGTCGAGGACCAAAAGACCAAGGTGGAGGCCTCAAAACTCAAATTCGGGGGTGCGTAGTGTGTAGCAAATCAAGAGAAGCTTATTGTTTATGTCCTAGCATACTATAGCTTCCTTCTTATTCGTATAATAAATGTATAATTAAAAACTATATAAGCATCTCATGCTAATCCTGTTGTGTATACTAAATACACAAGTGGAACACTTCAACATCAATTGCATCAAGTTTTCAATCAAGAAACATTCGCTAAGAGTATCACTAAGGGTCTGCTTGGCAATTATCGGGGTAGCGGTTATGAGGTGTTTTTAGAGTACCGGTTATGAGCGGTTATGAGGGGTCCGGTTTTGGATGGTTTTTAAGTAGCGGCTTTTAAACCAGTCCAATCCATGCTTGGTAATTCACTAACGAGCGGTTCAGAAATTTTTTTACACGAATAAATTAAATAGGGAAGGGTATCGGCAGTTATAATTATATCTATTTTTGTGAGGATATAAATGGAATAAAAAAATAAAGCCGCTCAAAACCCGCCGATTTGGGGTGTTTACAAAGCCACCCAAAAATACATTACACCGGTTTTGGGGGGTTTTTGAGCCGACGAAAACCAGTGCCTCAAAAAAATTAACAAGCAGGAGTTTTCATAAACGGTCGGTTCAAAAACACCCCAAAACCGGTGAAAACACCATTACCAAGCAGACCCTAACTTGAATAGACAAAGAAAAAAAAACAATGAAAGAGCGAGATATAAAGAGAGAAAAGTGTTGCCGTCTGGAATTGGAAATCAGACATAGGGATGAGATGGGTGGAAAAACTATTGTGCCTCATATTTTTTCCAATATATTTGAATATATTTAATATTATCCATAGCTTTAAATTATTGCGCTTGGGTTAGATTCCATTTCCATATTAGAAATAAAAATGGTAGGCATCAAGTCACATCTAAGTTGGACGACACCCATTCTTTCGCCAACAAAGAAATAGCACAGGCTAACAACCTTAACAATCCAACTACACAAACATTATAGCAATTGAGCTCAATTGAGGGTTCTAAAATAGTGATGTGTGTAAAATTTCTTCTTTTAGCATAATGAGTGTGAATGGGGGGAGCTGACCTTGACGGCGACGATGGAACCAAAGAGGTCGAAGACGCGGCGAAGCTCGTCTTCGGTGGCGTCGTAGGGGATACCACCGACGTAGATCGAGTTCTCGTCGTCTATCGTCATCTCCTCCCCCCCTTTCTTTCCTTCTTACTTTCTGGTTAGGGTTAGGGTTAGGTTTTTGGGAAGAAGAAGAGTTCGGGCGGATGTGTAGAAATTGGGCTGGGCCAGTTTGGGCCTTTGAGAGCTGTTGGGCCAGACCTTGGACTGGATTTATGTTTGTCTTGCATGTCTGAAACATGTTTCAAGAGAAAAATATTTCCAAGAATTCCCTATTTTAACAAGTACTGTTTTAGTGGCTATGTTTGATACTTGTCCAATATATGTCCGATGTGACACGACACGACACAGATTATACTATTTGTGTGTCCGTGGTTCCTACTTCCTATCCGCAAAACATTTTCGAAATTCTATTTTATTTTTCATTTTTGAAGTTAGCCAGTGTCTCGATATAGGTCATTTACAGACAATCAATATCACAACTTATAACTTTTATTGTTAAATAACTCAAAAAGTAATGTATAATGTTTATCATAAAGTGTTGCGCTTTGTAAGAACAATTATTGCTAGATTTCAAGATCTTCCCGGACATGATTCTTCTTCATTTAATGCTAATATTCCACATTGTAGGCAATGCAATTTTACTTTGTCAAGTCGGACTAGATCCAACCTAATGTCACATGTGTTTGTTTTGAGAAAAAAAAAAAATTGGAGAAGAGTAAAATAAAAATAAAGTTAATTTTTTGCTTTCTTTGTTTGGATCAACAAAAAGAAAGGAAATAAAAAAAAATTTGTGGATAGAAATATAATTACAATTTACTTTAAAAAATTCTTATCTCTTTCCATTTTCTTGCATTTTTGAAAAGATAAAAAAAAATTGTTGGATGCACGTAGTTTTATCATCAAAAAAAATTCTCCCAATTTTTCTCTCCTTTTCTCAAACACTATCGCTTTTAATTTTTCTTTTATTTTTTTTATCAACTTTGTTCTTCCTTCCATTTTTTTCCTTTCCAAATAGAAGTGATCCTAAAAAAATCATCAGTTTTTTACGAACCGCGAGGAAAGAAGACTGTGCCTAGGGCTGCAAATGAGCCAAGCCGTTTGCAAGCTGCTCGAAGCTCGGCTCGATAAAAGCTCGTTTGAGCTCGGTTCGTTTAGTAAACAAGCTGAGCTCAACCTTCATTTTTTAGCTCGTTTAATAAACGAACCAAGCTCAAGCTTAGAAATACTCGGCTCGTTTGAGCTCGCGAGCTAGCTCATTTATGAGCTTGCGAGCTGGCTCATTTAGAAGCTCCTTAACGAGCTTGTTTAGAAGCTCGTTTAGGAGGCTGTACTTTAGAAGTTCATTTGTTCTTTGTTGAATTTTAATTTTATATATGTTTATGTAACAATATAGTTGTTTGCATTATATGTTTAAATGTCCTTAATCATTGATATTATGAAACTTTTTTAATTAAAATTTTATAAATAAATTGTTAATGTTACATGTACTTGAATTCAAACCTAACTAGCTTGAAATCGAACTTGTTAAGCTTGAAATCAAGCTTAATGAGCTTGAAAGAGCGAGCTTGAAATCAAGTTTAACGAGTTTGATTTTGAACTTATCGAACTTGTTTATCAAGCTTACTTATTAAGCCAAGTTCAAGCTCAAACTAAGCCAAACTCAAGCTTAATATAAACAAGTTCAAGTCAAGCTCAAGCTCTAAAATAAAAAAATTATCAAGTTCAAGCTCGAACTCGAGCTCGATTAATCTTAGTCAAGTCAAGCTCAAGCTTACAAAAAGCTTGGCTTGGCTCGTTTGCAGTCCTAACTGTGCCTCAACCTGAGAACTGATATGACGATTTTCTATTGAACGAATGTGAGTTCCGATATTACTTGGAGGGGACCGGATCCAATAAAGAGCCATTACGTCAGTTCCCGGACTAACTTAAGATCCTCCCACTCGGTTCATCAGATATTTTTATAAGAAAAAAAAAATCGTGCTTTTACTTTCGGGCACGCTTGCGTGTTCAAAAAGGCAAAGCGGTGGCGTGGGCCATCATTTCATCCTCCATCCCTCCTATGACTTGAGTACAACTACCACAACAAAAGAAGAGAGGAGAGAGAAATATTTGCCAACAAATTTTATCTACTTTGTAATTATTATATTGATTTGTAATTATTACATTGATTTGATTCTCTGGAGAGAGATCTCTCTCAATTTGAACTTACATACCAACAATAAACTCCTTTGGATTATTTTTAATTTCACAACTTTTAATAGCCGTTATCCAGTGTGACCACAAAGAGCAAAGGGGGAACTTCATCTTTATTGTTGTACGAGGCAATCGACATGATCCAAATCATATTCAGACTTTGGACTGAGAAAATTGGATCCAAGTTTCTTTAAAATGCCCATCAATTTATCCATCATGAAGGTTTTTTTTTTTTTTTTAATATTGCTCTTTCTTGTAGAACACCATTCTATAAGAGCATCATTAGTAAGATCCATCCCATTTTCTAGATTCTAGATTTAGAATGTAGGAGCTCATTTTGTAGAATAATAAGTCTCATCCCTAGTTCCAATTTCTACAATTTCGATCCCAATCCATCCATGGGTGCTAAGGGTTGGGCCTCCCAATTTCTAGATTCTAGATTGTAGAAACTCGTTTTGTAGAATATTAAGTTCCAATTTGGAGCCCAACTTTCTAGATTCTAAACTTTATATTATTTTTTCCTACATTAATTTTTGACCACACAATTTTTGGGACCGGAGCTCACTTTATCATTTCTTACTATTCTCATACAAACCCAACCCATTCTACATTTACCTTTTTTTTGAAATTTTGGGCTCCAAATTGCATTGGAGAGTCCCAACTACTAATGATGCTCTAAGGAGTACAAATATAGTTTCATGACTTAGCCCCCACTCACTCACTCTCTCTCTCTCTCTCTGTGTAAATTTAAATCAAATTTATCAAAAAAATGTTTCATAACACCCATTTTTAATTTTTTTTTATAACCTAATTCATTTTAAGTGCTTTTGAAAATAAGAGTAAGGTTGTTTTTTAAAATTATTTATGTTATCCGAACGTTTAGGTTTGGAATTGTTCATCGTGATTGTTTATGTTTATTAATTTTTTAAAGTACAACCCAAAAAACAATTTGGTAATAATTATTTATTAAAAAATATACTAAAAGCACGTACGTTACACGTAAAATATTTTTTTTATTTCTAATATTATCAAAATATAATTTAAATATTTAAATTAAAATTATATATATGTGTGTGTATGTGTGTTTGTGTTAGGATTTATAGAAATTTAATTTAAATTTAATTATAGTTTATTATGGATATATGTAAATAAAAGAGGGGTATTAGGTTATTCGGAAGAAAAATAAAAAAATAGAATATTCGGTTATGCGGAAAAAAAAGGAGAGAAAGTTTAAAATTATAATTTTTCGTAATTTTTTTAAAATTAAATGATTGATGATATACATATGGCTTAGACGGTTCATTTTTTAACCGTTTCGAAGCCGTATTTTATAGTAGAAGATGGAAAACCAAAATTTGAACATTTTAAAAATTAGTTGGAAGGTCGATGTCAAAAGTTCTATATGCTATAAAATTTTAATGTTAAAGAGTCATCTTTATTGTCACGCCCCAGAACCAGAATACTGGAGAGCATGGGCGGACATAGCCAGCTACGTATATTGAAATGGAATCCACCTCGCTATACGGTCACGGCTGTCTAAATATATGAGGGTTTACTACAAGCCAACAGTCTCTTAAGGTCATGAACAAGCCTATTGTCTCAATCTCAAGCAAGTATTAAGAGTTACAAGATGTTAGATCACCAAATATACAATAAGAGACGTCCCAAATATTACATATTCAGTTGATCATGAAGCTAGTCATACAAAATGCAAGGACTAGCAAGAGTTCAGTCATACATGATCAACCCTAGGATTTGTTAATCATGTTTACAGCCCGTAGGCAAACAGTAAGTAAATGTGCATCGAGCTAACAGGTGCTCGTCGGCTAAACGTCTCAAAAGAATAATTTTACAATGGAGTGAGCGAAACAAAATAGAAAATCCACTCGTAGCCCGGGTTCCTTCTAGTCGCCACCATCGGGCTGGAGGTTCGATAGATCCTCGGGAGCTGCTCCGAAATCTGGCCACACAAAACCAGCTGGGTCAAACCCCAGAAAGAGCAAGTGCCACAAAGGAGGCCACGAAATAAGAACAAAAGCCAGCATAACAGAACATAAGAAAATGGAAGAAAAGTACAAGTAATAAAAGTACATCAGGACAATAAACGACTAGGGACATGGAACCATTCCGGGAGCCAGATTACAACCCGTAAACCAAACAAGGACCGGAACTGTAACCCTTCGCCTGTATAGCACTTATCTTTATCCATTTATTGTTAAAGATAAGTAAAACAATCACGTTCAGGAGTACCAGGTACTGGGACCTAGACGAGACTTAGACATGGCTGGACACCATCCATTCACAAGCGGCCAAGCAAATACTACGGCTTACTACTTAACTAACTAGGGTTATCACAAGCCTAGTTACTAACAAGATGCAGACGAGAAATCCCCAGTCCCAAGCCCTGCAGACTATCTAGTTATCCTTCCGCGGGTTGAGAGTATGATTGGGTACATCGTCCTGGAGACGATATACCCTTAGGTGACTTAGAGGGTGCAACACATGACAGTGTGCTGGAAATGTGCTCTACTCGTCGGCAAGCTACAAGTCCATTTAAGCGCCCAGATAACGAGATCGCCTGTGACTGGAAATTCTCCATGAACTATAGTTAGATCTAGTCATTAGCCTAATCCATATTCAGTGCGAATCCCTGACCGTGGGAACCAGGGAGTCACGTCCTAGACATGATGTAAGACAAGACAAGACAAGTGGATTGCACAAAGCAAGCAAGAAGGAACATCCACGGTGTTAGAGTTGGTTACAAGAGTCAAGTTAGCTGTCGCAACAGCATCAAGCCAAGTTACAAGTTACAGGTTTACAAGTCAAGTTACAAGTCAAGAGTGCGCCGCCACGGGCCACTATCAAGTTATCCAGTTACAATGTCAAGAGTGCACCCCATCGGGTCACTATCAAGAAGATCAGAAGGTACTAGGATCATAAATCACAGAAATCACGAAAACCATATTAGTCATAGCAAATACTGAAAATCGTGTCAGGTCGTGTTGGGTCAAGATAGTCGTGCGGTGTGGAACAAGATCTCAAAACCCAATCCATAAAATAGAAGCCAAGCCCAAGGAAATAAAACCAAATCACCAGGGACAATTTGGGTTGCGCAAGAGGTCGGGTTGGATTGCGCTAGGGTTAGATAGCGCTGAGTTGGGCTGCGCAGGAGGCGAGCTGCGCTAGGGTTAGACAGCGCTGAGTTGGGTTGCGCAGGGGGCAAAGTGCGCTAGGACTGGGTTGCGCTGGAGCAAAATGTGCTAGGACTGGGTTGCACTGGAGCGAAGTGCGCAGGGGGTCAAGTGCGCTAAGTTGGGCGGCGCGGGAGTCGACTTGCGCTGGGTCGGGTTGCGCTGGGCCAAAGGGCGCTGAAGCCAAGCGCGCTAGGAGGAGGGAGGCGCTGGGGCTAAGGAGCGCCAGCGCGGTTCAGCTCAGCGCAATGCGCTGGCCGAGGAGTTGCACAGTTCAACCCGAGAGGCCGAGCGCGGATCAGCCCAGCGCTAAAGAGCGCTGGCCGAGAGGGGTCTTCTTCTCCAAACCGAGAGGAACTCCAAGAACTCCAAATATTCAAATCTTCATATATTAACCAAATCAAGACCAAATCTAGATTTTCAAAGTTCTAACTTGTGTAAAATTGAATTCTCTTCCACATGGAAGCATCAAAACAAGCAAAAATCTAAGTTTGATAGATCAAAACCAAAAAAATTCAAAAATGGTTAAAACTTCGATCTAGAAAAATGGAAGCTCCAAATCACAAAATGCCAAGTTCTAATGTTGTTCTCCATGGCCTAATCTAGCTAATGGACAAATAAAAGGTGGTGCTTATTTGGTGGCAAGGTGCACTTGCCTATGGTGTTGGTGGAGGAAGGAGGAAGAAGAAGATGGAGAAATTAATGGAAATTATAGAGGGGAGAGAAAGTTAGGTGGGGATTTAATGAGGGTGGTTGTGGTGGAATGAGGGTGAAAGTTAGCTAAGGTGTTCCATTGGGTTTAAAACCAAACCAAACCAAACCAACTAAAATCGAACCAAGCCGAAATCCAAAATACGAGAAAACCCAAAATTCCGCAAGTCGAAAAAAATAAAATACATGCCAAAATCTAACTACGAGCATGAATACGAAATACGGGAAACGGGTGTGACAACTCTACCCACCTTAAAAGAATTTCGTCCTCGGAATTTAATCAAGGAGCTAGAGATTGCCACGGCAAGCTATACTAAGCACCAACAACTACACTAAGCAGTTCAATCATACAATCATACATGCAATCAAGGAATGAAAAGCATAAGGCATAAGAAAGATATTATACCTTACGAGTCAAACAGGTAGGGATATCGCGATCGGATATCATCCTCACGCTCTCACGTTGACTCACCTAGAGAGTGAAGACCCCAAGCAACACGGACTAAACTAATAGTCTTGTTCTTGAGTATCTTTTCTCTCCGGTCCAATATAGACACGGGCCTCTCCTCATACAAAAGGTTGGTACCAACAACCAATTCCGAATGGTTCAGGATATGGCTCGGGTCCGGGATGTACCGTCGTAATTGGGACACATGGAATACATCATGCACCTCACTTAGCGAAGGCGGAAGAGCAAGACGATAGGATACATCTCCTACTCGCTCCAGGATATCGTACGGCCCTATATACCTAGGACTAAGCTTTTCCCGTACGCCAAAGCGAATGACGCCGCGGTTAGGCGAGATCCTAAGGAATACATGGTCGCTGATAGCAAACTCTAAGGGACGCCGATGGGCATCGGCCCAATGTCGCTGGCGATCTTGGGCAACTCGAAGATGATCCCTGACTTTTCTGACTACTTTAACTGTCTGGGCAATCATTTCTGGACCGAGCGTCTGCCTCTCTCCGACATCGTCCCATGCTAACGGGGATCTGCACTTCCTTCCATACAGTGCCTCGAATGGTGCCATCTGGATGCTGGCCTGGAAACTGTTGTTGTACGAGAACTCCACCAGGTGCAGGTGATCTTCCCACAAACCACCGAAGTCAAGTGTACAAGATCTCAACATGTCTTCAAGAGTCTGGGTTGTGCGCTCTGACTGGCCATCTGTTTGCGGATAATATGTCGAACTGAACTGGAGACGAGTTCCCAAACTCTCTTGCAGGCTACGCCAAAAGTGTGACGTGAACCTTGAATCCCTGTCCAAGGTGATACTGACGGGCACACCGTGAAGCCTGACAATCTGCCTGAGGTACATCTATGCTAACTGAGCCGTGGACTGCCCAACTCTGAATGGGAGAAAATGAGCCACCTTCGTGAGCCGTCGACTATAACCCAAATAGCATCTCGACCAGCTGGGGATCTAGGCAATCCAGTCACAAAATCCATGGTCACATGCTCCCATTTCCATTCTGGAATCGGCAAGGGCTGAAGAAGTCCAGCGGGCCTCTGATGTTCAGCCTTAACCTGCTGGCAAACTAAACACCGAGAGACAAACCGGGCTATCTCCCTCTTCATGCCATTCCACCAGAAATGCTGACGAATATTACGGTACATCTTCGTGCTACCGGAATGAATAGAATACTGTGAACTGTGAGCTTCTGCCATGACCTCCTGTCTGATATCTCCACTGGGTACACAAAGACGAGTGTCGTGCCGAAGTATACCATCTTCATGAATGCACAATTCTGGCCTTCTTCCTGCCTCACACTCTGCTCTGAGTCGCTGAATCTTGGAATCTGTAGACTGCGCCATCCTGATCCTCTCAACTATGCTGGACTGAACCTGTAGACTGGCCATCAACGCCACGTTGGTAGGAAGAACCACTTCAATTCCCATCTTCTGAAGATCTGCCAATAACTCTGGTTGCACCATCAGGAAATAAACTCCGGCTCTTCTGCTCAACGCATCTGCTACAACGTTGGCCTTTCCTGGGTGATACTGCAAATCCACATCGTAGTCCACCAATAGCTCAAGCCATCTTCTCTGCCGCATATTAAGGTCCTTTTGGGTGAAAACATACTTCAGGCTCTTGTGATCAGTAAATATCTCCACTCTGTCTCCATACAAGTAGTGCCTCCATAACTTAAGTGCAAACACTACTGCTGCCAGCTCCAAGTCGTGGGTCGGGTAATTCTTCTCATGATCACGAAGTTGACGTGATGCATAAGATATTACCTTCCCATGCTGCATCAAGACACACCCCAATCCTCTGCCTGAAGCGTCGCAATAAACTGTGAATCCTCCGGTCCCGTCTGGAAGTGTGAGAATGGGAGCCGTTATCAAACCTCGCTTCAACTTCTCAAACGATTCCTGGCACTCTGCTGTCCAAGCAAACTGTACATCCTTGCGGGTCAACTGGGTCATCGGTACTGAAATCCTTGCAAAATCTGAAATGAATCGCCAGTAGTAGCCGGCTAATCCAAGGAAGCTGCGAACCTCTGCCACTGAGCTAGGTACTGGCCATGACTCGATAGCCACGATCTTCTGGGTCTACTCCTCCTCGGGTAATGATGTGACCCAAGTACGAAATGCGATCGAGCCCGAACTCGCATTTACTGAACTTGGCGTACAACTGGTGCTCTCTAAGCGTCTGAAGGACGATTCTGAGATGCTGCTCATGCTCTGCTTCACTCTTGCTGTAGACCAGGATATCATCTAGGAACACGATCACGAACTGATCCAAGTAAGGCATGAAAATGCGATTCATGAGGTCCATGAATACAGCCGGCGCATTGGTCTCTCCAAAGGGCATAACAAGGAACTCCCAATGCCCATATCTCGATCTAAATGCTGTCTTCGGGATGTCCTGCTCTCTGACACTGATCTGGTGGTATCATGACCTCAAGTCTATCTTCGAGAACACTGAAGCCCCTTTGAGTTGATCAAACAAGTCATCTATCCTCGGGAGTGGGTATCTGTTCTTGATTGTCATCGAGTTCAAGGTACGATAATCTACACATAACCTGGACGTACCATCCTTCTTTTTCACAAGAAGCATCGGGGCTCCCCAAGGCGATCCACTTGCACGAATGAATTCCTTGGTCCTGAGTTCTTCAATTATCTTGTACAAAATCTCCAACTCTGAAGGCGCCATCATGTAGACTCGCTCTGATATTGGTGCTGTCCCGGGAATCAAGTCTATAGTAAACTCGATCTCCCGCTCTGGCGGCATTTCTGGAAGCTCTTCTGGGAAGACATCTGGAAACTCTTCAACTATCCGGGGTAACTGCACTGCTGCTACTGCCATCCGCAATACTGGGGAAGATGGTTCCACTGTACCTCTAGAAAATGAAAACTCTGGCTCGCCTGGAATACTAAAGACAACTCTGCCAACATGGCAGTCTATCCTAGCATACTGGTTCCTCAACCAATCCATGCCTAAGACTACATCATAGTCTGCTATAGGGAATTCTATAAATCTAGCGGGGAACTCTCTACCGCTAACTACGATCCGACACGAGGAAAACACTCGATCTACTCCCACAAGACCATTACCAGTAAGTATATTGAGCCTTACTGATAACGACTCGGGCTCCAATCCTATCCGTGTCGCGAATCGTGCAGACATGAATGAATGCGATGCACCAGAATCAAATAATACCAATGCTGGAGAGGAGTTGACGAGAATAGTACCTGCCACTACCTCACCTGGTGCAACTTCTTCTTCCATAGTCATCATCATGGCCTGACCCTGTCCTCTAGCTGCGGGTCCCCTCTGCTGGAAACCTCTCTGCCTACTCTGCACTTGAGCCTGGGTATACTGCTGCTGGTTTTGCTGATGAAACGCCTGGGCCTGAGGCAACAATGGCTTCGGGTACTGCTGCTGCTGCATAGGTGCTGGTCCCCTAACCGATGGACTGGTTAGGTTGGAAGAGGATGAACTACCCCTATTCGGGCAGGCTCCTATCTTGTGATCTGCCACTCCATAAGCCAGGCACAATCCTTGCGCCCTACGACAATCTGCCACCACGTGCCCTGGCTTCCCACAATGAGAACATCCCATCTCGGAAGTCTGCTTCTGCTTCTGCTGCTGCGGGTACGTCGGGGTCGAATGCTGAACCGACGTCACTGAGGCCGCCCGCCTCGAAGTTCCAATGGTCAAACTCCTAGCTGCCGGGGCTGGAGCTGATGATTGGTGCATCTGGTTGTGGGACCGCTTCCTACCTCCGGTCCTATCCACGATCCTCTGGAAGGTGTACTCATGCCTCCTAGCTGCCCTCAACACTGCATCGAACGTCTGGTGCTCGAACTGCTCAACCGCCAACAAGATTTCCAAATGCAGCCCCTGCTGGAACCGCTGGGCCCTATCAAACTCGGTTGCCACCAAGGTGGGGGCAAACCTACTGAGTCTAGAAAACTCAGATGCATAACTGTCGACCGTTCTGCCTCCTTGCTTCAAGTTGGTAAATCTCGTCTGCAAGTCGTACCGAGCCACCGCATCAAAATACTTCGTCTGGAATCTTTCTCTAAATACCGTCCAAGCAATGGGTGCCACTAATCCCATGGCTTGTGCCGTCCACCAACTGCGAGCCAAGTCTAACAACTGCAGGCGTACCACCGCCACCTTCTCATTCTCAGGTGTCCTGGCTGCTTCCAGAATCACCTCGGTATCCTGAAGCCAAGCGTCCGCGGCAATCGCATCTTCGCTGCCGTCGAAAAATGGAGGGTTCAAGCGCTTGAAGCTGTTGGCCGAGCTGTTCCCTGGATGACCGCCCCTGGTCAAAGCATCTGCTACCGCCTGGTGCAAGGCATCTCCGCGACGATCCTGGGAAGCTATCAAGGTCCTGATGAGACCTACCAAGGTGCCATCGTCCGGATCTGCAGGCTGGACGGGCGGAACTGGTGACTCTCCTCCAGTAGGCACAACTCTGGAGGTTACTCCGGAATGCTGGGCTTGATCTCCGGGTTGCTGGTCCACGGGAAGTGCTCCACCTTGCTGATCGACGGGGTCAGGTACAGTGCCACTGAAGAAGACGACACAGGGAAAACAATAAGGAAGGACCAGGACAGATCAACGATACAAGCACATGATCAGGGCAAAAATCCAGAGATTCAGAGGATATGAATGGAGATCAAGGACGAGTACTGATTGAGACATCTATCCGGTAAACCCTCACATATCTTGAATACCAAGACCTGCATGGGCCACCACTTAAACCATGTCACGCCCAGAACCAGAATACTGGAGAGCGGGGGCGGACATAGCCAGCTACATATATTGAAATGGAATCCACCTCACTATACGGTCACGGCTGTCTAGATATATGAGGGTTTACTACAAGCCAACAGTCCCTTAAGGTCATGAACAAGCCTATTGTCTCAATCTCAAGCAAGTATTAAGAGTTACAAGATGTTAGATCACCAAATATACAATAAGAGGCGTCCCAAATATTACATATTCAGTTGATCATGAAGCTAGTCATACAAAATGCGAGGACTAGCAAGAGTTCAGTCATACATGATCAACCCTAGGATTTGTTAATCATGTTTACAGCCCGTAGGCAGACAGTAAGTAAATGTGCATCGAGCTAACAGGTGCTCGTCGGCTAAACGCCTCAAAAGAATAATTTTACAATGGAGTGAGCGAAACAAAATAGAAAACCCACTCGTAGCCCGGGTTCCTTCTAGTCGCCACCATCGGGTTGGAGGTTCGGTAGATTCTCGGGAGCTGCTCCGAAATCTGGCCACACAAAACCAGCTGGGTCAAATCCCAGAAAGAGCTAGTGCCACAAAGGAGGCCAAGAAATAAGAACAAAAGCCAGCATAACAGAACATAAGAAAATGGAAAAAAAGTACAAGTAATAAAAATACAGCAGGACAATAAACGACTAGGGACATGGAACCATTCCGGGAGTCAGATTACAACCCGTAAACCAAACAAGAACCGGAGCTGTAACCCTTCGCCTGTATAGCACTTGTCTCTATCCATTTATTGTTAAAGATAAGTAAAACAATCACGTTGAGGAGTACCAGGTACTGGGACCTAGACGAGACTTAGACAGGGCTGGACACCATCCATTCACAAGCGGCCAAGCAAATACTACGGCTTACTACTTAACTAACTAGGGTTATCACAAGCCTAGTTACTAACAAGATGCAGACGAAAAATCCCCAGTCCCAAGCCCTGCAGACTATCCAGTTATCCTTCCGCGGGTTGAGAGTATGATTGGGTACATCGCCCTGGAGACGATATACCCTTAGGTGACTTAGAGGGTGCAACACATGATAGTGTGCTGGAAATGTGCTCTACTCGTCGGCAAGCTACAAGTCCATTTAAGCGCCCAGATAACGAGATCGCCTGTGACTGAAAATTCTCCATGAACTATAGTTAGATCTAGTCATTAGCCTAATCCATATTCAGTACGAATCCCTGACCGTGGGAACCAGGAAGTCACGTCCTAGACATGATGCAAGACAAGACAAGACAAGTGGATTGCACAAAGCAAGCAAGAAGGAACACCCACGGTGTTAGAGTTGGTTACAAGAGTCAAGTTAGCTGTCGCAACAGCATCAAGCCAAGTTACAAGTTACAGGTTTACAAGTCAAGTTACAAGTCAAGAGTGCGCCGCCACGGGCCACTATCAAGTTATCCAGTTACAATGTCAAGAGTGCACCCCATCGAGTCACTATCAAGAAGATCAGAAGGTACTAGGATCATAAATCACAGAAATCACGAAAACCGTATTAGTCATAGCAAATACTGAAAATCGTGTCAGGTCGTGTTGGGTCAAGATAGTCGTGCGGTGTGGAACAAGATCTCAAAACCCAATCCATAAAATAGAAGCCAGGCCCAAGGAAATAAAACCAAATCACCAGGGACAATTTGGGTTGCGCAAGAGGTCGGGTTGGATTGCGCCAGGGTTAGATAGCGCTGAGTTGGGCTGCGCAGGAGGTGAGCTACGCTAGGGTTAGACAGCGCTGAGTTGGGTTGCGCAGGGGGTGAAGTGCGCTAGGACTGGGTTGCGCTGGAGCGAAATGCGCTAGGACTGGGTTGCACTGGAGCGAAGTGCGCAGGGGGTCAAGTGCGCTAAGTTGGGCGGCGCGGGAGTCGACTCGCGCTGGGTCGGGTTGCGCTGGGCCAAAGGACGCTGAAGCCAAGCGCGCTAGGAGGAGGGAGGCGCTGGGGCTAAGGAGCGCCAGCGCGGTTCAGCTCAGCGCAATGCGCTGGCCGAGGAGTTGCGCAGTTCAGCCCGAGAGGCCGAGCGCGGATCAGCCCAGCGCTAAAGAGCGCTGGCCGAGAGGGGTCTTCTTCTCCAAACCGAGAGGAACTCCAAGAACTCCAAATATTCAAATCTTCATATCTTAACCAAATCAAGACCAAATCTAGATTTTCAAAGTTCTAACTTGTGTAAAATTGAATTCTCTTCCACATGGAAGCATCAAAACAAGCAAAAATCTAAGTTTGATAGATCAAAACCAAGAAAATCCAAAAATGGTTAAAACTTAGATTTAGAAAAATGGAAGCTCCAAATCACAAAATGCCAAGTTCTAATGTTGTTCTCCATGGCCTAATCTAGCTAATGGACAAATAAAAGGTGGTGCTTATTTGGTGGCAATGTGCATTTGCCTATGGTGTTGGTGGAGGAAGGAGGAAGAAGAAGATGGAGAAATTAATGGAAATTATGGAGGCGAGAGAAAGTTAGGTGGGAATTTAATGAGGGTGGTTGTGGTGGAATGAGGGTGGAAGTTAGCTAAGGTGTTCCATTGGGTTTAAAACCAAACCAACTAAAACCGAACCAAGCCGAAATCCAAAATACGAGAAAACCCAAAATTTCGCAAGTCGAGAAAAATAAAATACATGCCAAAATCCAACTACGAGCATGAATACGAAATACGAAAAACGGGGGTGACATTTATGCAACCATATTAGGATGTGCTTGATATAACCTATCAATATTATTGCTGTTTTAATTAAAGTTTGGTGACAATTGTTTATTAGAAAAAAATAGCTATACTTATGTGAAAAGCTACCTCTACTCTTACTTTTCTAAAATCAAAGGGATGTTTGATTTCACGGATTTGGAGCTGAATTTATAGAGTTCATGTATTTTGAATCAAATCTATTGAATTATATGTTTGGTTTTTAGGTGATGATTACCTTCCAAATCTAAATTAGGATTTGGAGACTGTTCCACATCGTCCTCTCCAATCCAAATTGGGGAGGGAGAAATTGGATTTGGATTTTTATTTTTATTTTATTCTATTAAATACTTAGTTCACACTAATCAACCATTAACAAGTTAATTAACTAATAGTTTCAATACCTTCATTAATTTTTAGTTGATATTTTAAATAAGATTATTATTCTTAATAATTATTAGTATGTTGTTAGCATGTTTAATTGATATAATTAATTATTAATATAAATAAATATATAATAATGCGTAATATAAATTTAACTATATAACGAATTAGTATGTATAATTATATTATTTTATAATTAGAATAGTTTGTTAGATTAAAATAATTTATTAAGGGTTAAATCTAATTAGTTTTCAAGTTATAATAAATTAATAGAAAAAATTTATTCACATTAATCATAAGTACTTTTGTTAATAAGATAAATAATATTTTATGATTATTAGTTATTCATAATAATTATGATTGATAGTAAACCTAGTAGTAACTAATTAATAACTTAAAAAATTATAGTATTTATTCGGTTGATTATAATATTTTGTTAATATCAGTTGTTCATATTATCGGTTAACTATTTTATTTCTTATTGTAAATACCACTTAATATTCAAATAAAGAAATGGATTATATACAATTGCGATATTAAAGTTTAAGAAGCTTTTTCGTATAAATTCCTATAAATTCAGAAATTTGACCAAAATTTAAATTGAATTTTCTAAATCCAAATCTATTTGTTGTTTATTAAACAAGCCCTTAAAGGAAGTATTAAGAGCATCTCCAACCCTATTGTCTTGTTAGGTGTTGTGAGTCTTAGGTGGCTCCTATGTGGCATGAGCCACAAGACAATGTCTTGTTTATGTGGCAAAATTATATCTCAAAAGACAATGAGATAGAAAAACTCTCTCAAATGCAAAAGTATTGAGAAGAAAATAAAAAGTATTTTTTCCAACTTCCAAGGCAACTTTTAAGACAACTACTCATCTTCTTTCTTCTTTTAAATATTTTTTTATTCATAATTGATGACATGGAAGAGAAGACATTGTCAAGTGCATTGTCTAGAACAAGACAATCAACTTCACAATATCTTCTTTAATTTTTGTCACATAAGTTTCATAATTGACTTAACAATTGCACTGGAGAAGAACTTTTGAATAAAATTTTGTGATTCCTATGTGACATTAACTTTTTTTCAAAGTCACAATTGAGTTGGAGATGCTAAGTAAAGCGTTGGACGAAGATGCACAATTATCCAGGCATAGACAATTGCTGGACAATTACTTCCGAATGGAACCCAATTATTTTTTACCAATTCTCTTTCGCAGACATCGAGACATTCTCTGGTCCTGGTTTGTAGCTTTTGACGAATTCAAGTGCCAAAGGAACTTTGAACAAACATCAAAGTTCATACATGTGCAAGGAAACAAAGTATCTTTACTTTAGTCTCTTTAGCTCACTCGGATACCAATAAAGACGACTTGCATGGAAATGAACCACTGCAGTTTCTACGAAATTTTCCTTCTAATTCCAATCGCCCCCATGTCCATCCATAAGCCTTTTCGGCCTCGTTTGGTTCGCGTAATGGAAAGGAAAATAAATTAATTCTTTGATTTTTGTTATTGTTGAGAAATTGTTTTTTTTTTTGGTGTCTGAAAAGTCAAAAAAAAAAAAGAGAAAAAGAAAATTTATCCTTAGGCCTCGATTGCTTTGCGGAAAGAAAAGGGAAGAATATTAATTATTTGATATTTTATTTCATTTGGAAAATTTCAATTTCAATTAATTTTCTTCCGGATGTTTGAAAAAATCAAAAAAAATGGAAAAGAAAACGATGAACCATTTTTCTCTACATTTGTATTTTTTTGTGGGAATCAAATTCCTTTCTTCCTAATTTTCTTTGGCAACCAAACAAAGAAAAATAATCACTTCAATTCCGCGAACCAAAAGTGACATAGTATTGTTTCTTCGATATATCAAATCCATAATCACTGGATTGAAACATAAACTATGCTTTAGTGCTCTCATTATTGGGATGAACCAGATGCTTCCTTCCCATTATGGTTGTATCAATAAGCCACATCACGATTATCAAAAGTTTGAACATAATTCACAAAAAAAGACCAAACAAATTAGACTGTGTTTAGTAGAAAGGATAAAAAAGTGGAAGAAAAAAAAAAACCAAAGAGATACACTTTCCATTACCATAGTAGGGAAAGACTTTTTTTTTCTTTGTGTTTGATATTATGGAAGAAAAATTGAAGTGATATACTTTTCTTTATTTGGTATAGAAAGAAAAGTAGAAGATAAAATAATAATAATTTTTTTTTTACCAATTATATACTGAACTAACAATATTTATTACCATTTGACTTCATTGCACTATTATAAAATAATATAATTTTTTATGGTATAATTGTAAATTAAGATGAACATTTACTTTTCCTTTCACATTTTGACAGTTTTTTTTTTTTTTTTTGAAATCTCACTTACACACACAATTAGGGGACTCGGACCTTGTCGATCCCTCCTGGTGTCCGCTCTAATACCACTAGATTAGAGAGCTCAAACTTTTGACGGATTAATTATCTTAGATTATGGGCTTAATTGCAACCTGATACCCTAAACTATTTTGGTTTTCCAAGTTCATATCTTAAACTTTTTTACTCAACAACTTAATACCATAAATTATTTTACATTTTCAACTTCATACCATAAAATTAAAAAAACTCGAAAATATCCTTGTCCTTCCCTCCCCCCTCTCGTCCAGTTCCCGCCCATCCCCACCCCCCATCCCCTTTCCCGCACAGCCCCCCCCCCCCTCCTCCCGGCCAGACCCCTCCCCTCCTGCCTCACTGCCGTGTCCCAGGAGGAGGAGACGAGAGGGAGGGAGCACGGGGCATGGGGGGGGGGGGGGGGGGGGCTGTGTGGGAGGGGGCCGGGTGGCCAGAGGGGGGCGAGGGAGAGGGGAGGGGTGGGGGCAGGTGGCCGGAGGGGGGGGGGGGGAGGTTTGTGTTGGAGAGTGGAAGGGGGTTGAGGGTAGTTTTAAGCAAGTACATTGTTGTAAAAAAAAATTCAGAATATCAAGTTAAAAAAAAAAATTTAAGATATCAAATTGAAAAATAAAAATAATTGAGAATATCAAATCACAATTAAATCTAGATTATGAGTCCTCTATTTTTATTCCATTCTTTTTTTTTTCAATACCAAACAAAATGTAAATATATCCTTCCTTTCAAATAAACCTATGGGCAGTGGGTCTCTGCAGGACAGTTTCAAATTTTGCACCTACGGAGGAGTACTATCCATAGGAGTCACCTTAAGACTGGAATGACAAATTGACGTAATTGGTAGGATGTGTTTGTTTAGCACCTTAGGTTGTCCTTGAAACGATGCGTTTATTGTTACATCAGATTCTCCAGACATGACAAGTTAACAAACATAGTTGTACTTCAAATTTTTTTATACTTAGTTACTTAAATATCTTCAGTAAACTTAATTAACAATTTTAATTAATAAAATTAGATAAAAATATACTTGAGAAAAAAATTTAGGACGAAACCAATTTTTATTACTATATAATAGTATAGAAAAGTAAATTTTGTTTAATTTTAGCAATGGGGATAAGGCTCCTTTCAAAAGTAGCATCAATATATGTTTATGTTACTCTTTGTATCTGTTATTGCATAAATATAAAAAACATATTTGGATAGAGGAAGTGAGAAGTAAATAAGAAAGGATTTCGTATGTGTATGGACTATTATACGTTTTTTTCTCTCTTTTTTCCATAATAAATATTTAGGTGGAAGGAAGTGGAATAAGGAAGGAAAATAAATGTATATTTAATATTAACGATCCAACAAAATTGATGACCGGTTATTGTTAGAGGTTATAAATTTGATTAATAATTAAGTGGTACTAATTAATCTTAAAAAATTAATGTTATTATCTACCTATGACTGTTTACTCTTTATAATAATTTTTTTTAACTGTGTAATGTTAGTTAGCATTACTATATGTTACGTGACACTATTATAATTAATTACCTTAACGAGTATACAAATAATTTAACATAAATTATTTTTAAGGATCAATTAATATTTTTTAAGTATATTAATGTAAATTAGTACTAATATATCGAATTAATACTATTTATTTGTATTTATGATTACAAATTTAATATTTTGATTGTCTAGTAACAATTATGTGCTATTAATTATTTAGCATTCATTAAGTATTTAAATTATTAATTATTTAGTATAACTAATAAATGCTAAAGTTTAAAAAAATTTTTATTATGCATTCCTCTAAACAAAATAATAAAAACATAGAAATAACATGAAATAGAAAGATAATACTGCTTTGTAATGTGTATAAAAGGTCTTTTCTTTCCTCCTTCCATTCAAATATGGAAAACGAAAAACTTTCTTCCATTCTTCCACTTACCCGTCCACTTAGAACACTTAGGGGGCGTTTGGTTCAACGAAAATCAATTTCTTTGTCTTTTTCACGAGGATAGTAAATTATAACTCATGTCATATTTTCTTTAATGTCTGTGGTAAAATAAGGAAAGTATTAAAAAAAGACAATTTAATTTTTCTTATAATGTTTGGTTGAAACATAAAAAAAAAGAAGAATATATATATATATATATATATATATATATATATATATATATATATATATATATATATATATATATATATATATGGAAGATTTATGAAATGTCTAAAAACTAAAAAAGTTTTATGTAAAACCCACCGCTAAAAAAACTTTCATCGCGTGTCCAGAATTAGAGAAACTTATCCAAAGCGGGTTCCAAATGACCCTTTTGCCCTTCCTTTTAATTTATTGAAAACACCCACGAAACTGCTCTTAAAAAAAAGTTTCGATACTTCATCTTCTTCCTTACGCTGCTCACTTTCGAATCTAGGTTTTCTCCTCAAAAATCTTCAAAAACTCGTCGAAAAATTTCGGAAAGACTGGGACAAACGACAAAAATGCTAAAACGGAGGTCCAAACATCATTTTTTTGCGAATCTAAAATTTCGGAAGGCCGTCTAACGATGAAGCTGTTACTTTCAGTCTCCTCGACGATACGCTCATTTTGCGACAAACGGGACCTCGTTTCGACCTTCCAGTCAAAAGTTATGGCCCTCCAAAGTTTCAGCTGACCATAAAATGCAGGAGAATGGCCATTCTCCGTGTTAGAACACGAAAAATGTTAATTTTACATGAGGGTGGTCATTCTCCGTATTAGTAACACGGAGAATGGCATTCTCCGTCTTAATATACACGGAGAATGACCATTCTCCGTGTTAGTAACACGGAGAATGACATTCTCCGTCTTAATTAAGACGGAGAATGTCATTCTCCGTCCTGAAAGTTACACGGAGAATGGCCATTCTCCGTCATAATTTAGACGGAGAATGGTCATTCTCCGTCTTAGTTTACACGGAGAATGGTCATTCCAGTGTTAAAACGCAAGAGAATGACCATTCTCCGTGTTAGAAACACGGAGAATGCCATTCTCCGTGTTAAATAAAACGGAGAATGTCATTCTCCGTGTTAAATAAAATGGAGAATGACATTCTCCGTGTTAATTTAAACGGAGAATGTCATTCTCCGTGTTAAATAAAACGGAGAATGCCATTCTCCGTCTTAATTTAAACGGAGAATGGCCATTCTCCGTGTTAAATAAAATGGAGAATGACATTCTCCGTGTTAATTTAAACGGAGAATGTCATTCTCCGTGTTAAATAAAACGGAGAATGACATTCTCCGTCTTAATTTAAACGGAGAATGGCCATTCTCCGTGCTACATTAAGACGGAGAATGTCATTCTCCGTTTATTTAACACGGAGAATGATATTCTCCGTTTTATTTAACACGGAGAATGGTCATTCCAGTGTTAAAACGCAGAAGAATGACCATTTTCCGTGTTACTAACACGGAGAATGCCATTCTCCGTGTTAAATAAAACGGAGAATGGTCATTCTCCGTATAATTTAGCACGGAGAATGGTCATTCCAGTGTTAAAACGCAGGAGAATGACCATTCTCTGTGTTAGAAACACGGAGAACGGCATTCTCCGTTTTAAATAAAACGGAGAATGGCATTCTCCGTGTAATTTAGTTTTTTTTCATGAACAAAGAGTTTCGTTCTTCTTTCAAAACGATGATAATTCTGATGGAAAAGAAGAAGAAAGATATTCTCTCCACAATTGACCTAATTGTCGGAAAACTTCAAATGTCTCCACGATGAAGATGAAGATGATGATGACGAGCGATGATCTGAGTTCGACTGAAGAAAAGCACACCGAACTACGAACGATCTTTGCGATCTCTGCTGAAGATGAGAGCAATGGAATTCAGATTTTCAGTGAAGAAGAAGAAGACGAAAATCACAATCCAGATCTGAGTTTTTTGAATTCAAATACATATAGATGACCAATTCGCGCGGAGTGGTAGTTTCGGTATTATAAAAATAGCATTTTCTAGCGGGTGGCATCTAAAAGGGAATCTTGGAATATTTAACGTGAAAATACTTAATTCTGGGTATTTCATAAAACTTATCCAGCGGGTGGACATTTCATAAAAGCCCACCCCGAAATTGGGTTTCTCAGCAATTTCCAGATATATATATATATATATATATATATATATATATATATATATATATATATATATATATATATATATCAAATGACCTATATATATATATATATATATATATATATATATATATATATATATAGGTCATTTGATATATATATATATATATATATATATATATATATATATATATATATATATATATATATATATATATATATATATCAAATGACCTATATATATATATATATATATATAGGTCATTTGATATATAGGTCATTTGATATATATATATATATATATATATATATATATATATATATATATATCAAATGACCTATATATATATATATATATATATATATATATATATATATATATATATATATATATATATATATATATATATATATCAAATGAAAAAATAAAATAAAATATATATATATATATATATATATATATATATATATATATATATATATATATATATATATATATATATATATATATATATATATATAGTTTGTATAGTTAGGAAAAAAAAACCTCATCGAAATCAAAAAATGAATTATCTTCTCCCATATTTCCTCTTTAGTATAAAAAAGGCTTTTTGAATTTGTGACTACCAACTAAAAATAAATACAATTTTTCTTTCTCGATTTCATAAATTTATAAACCAAATAGACCTTATAGTTTTTCCCATCTAAACAGTCGCAAGATTGCATGGCCTAGTTATTTTCTATATTTTTAAAAGTGTTCAATGTTGTAAATATGGATAAATCATCATAATTATTTGGTGTCTATAATATACGTCTTTTTGTTATCCATAACATATGGCTTTTGGTTATCCATAACCTAGCTTTTGGCATTTGTCACGACCCGATCCCAATTACTTGGGTCGAATCGGATCATGCCCAGCCTGCACCGTTGATGAGACGGCGGCAGTAAGCTGTATCTTCCATATGCAGGTAATCAACAACTCAATCTAATTTGCCACAATCTTTATTATTCGATAAATTAAAACTTGTTTAGTACAAAGTACAATCATAAAACCACCAACTGAAATAACATTGTTTTTAGATAAAACTATCAAACTGGAAAAATAGCATCTAAAGAGAAGCAACATCATCATCAAGTACGCCATCCTCAGGAAGCACAGCAGGGTATAGCTCAGGGTCATAGTAGCTACTAATCAGTAGCTCTGCATCCTCAATAGGACCTAAAAATATAGTCTCCAGTCAGGAGGGAGCAAAGTACAATTCATGATATTTTAACAATTGAAATAATAATGGATTTATGCATTTTAAAATAATTTGAATATAAATAGTTTTCCAGCAATTAAATCAGTGTGATATGAATAGGCAATGAATATCACCGGATTGGGTTTGTTACAGTAATATCCTAGTGATATGGTATGGCTTATCCCCGTGTGTATGAGGAGTAAGCTAATACATTCAGTTATACTAATTGGATGTGGTCATATCCACTACACTACTCCCCCAGTCCCCAATAGTTACAGTAGTTACAGTCAATACTCTCAAAGAGAGTTCCGTGTTGTATCGTGGTTTAAACTTGCATTAAAATAATTATTAAATAATTGTAATCTACCACAAAATGTACTTGCCTCAAATTGATTGGACTGGACGGGTCGATACGTCGGGATGGAAAATCAGGTTCTTTCTTGAAATCCTACATTCGGGAAACTTGTCTCAGAAAACCAAAGTCGCCAATGTTACTATACTAGTTGCAATCTCTAGTTGTGTCCTAGTCAATTTTAGTCTTTATTTAGCTAACACAACCAAAACGCGATTATTAGTGCGTTGCAATTTATATTTAATTTCGAGAAAAATTGTATTTATTGGTTTATTTGGAAAAATTCGGTATTTTATAATTATATAAATATAAAACTAAGATTTTCCTTTTTAATGAGAAATACAAGAATTTCTATTTTAAATTTACAACTTAACTGCTAAGTGATAAAATATTTATTATTATTTTCTTTTTAAAATACAATAAATAATTTTTATTTTATACTACGTTCTCATGACCGAAAAATCACCCAGAAAATAAAAGAAAACAAAATAAAACCTAAGCTATTACACTTTCTCACAGCAGGAAAACAAATGGGCTTATGCCCTTACAGGCCAATTACATAAATTTAAATAAGAATAAGACAATTGTTAGTCTCTAAAAATCCTACAATTTAATTTCAAAAAAAATAAAACTAATAATAAATTAATTAATGAGTCTCAGATTTTTGGTCCAATCATCATATAGCTAATGCCTCAACGTCCGGACGAAACCGGTTTTGTTTGCACTTAGCCAGGGCCCATTGACCAATTACGATCGTCGCCCAAAATTTCAAAAATACAATCTTTCCCGAAAAACCATTTAAAATAATTAAATTTTATAGAAAAATCCGGCAGCACTTCCTCTATTTCGGTCAACCCAAAAACTGGGAAAATGTGCCAATATTCCTGCAATTATCCCAAACCAGGGAAAACCAAATATTATATAAATTATGTCCACAGAAAATATTTACGAAACAATTTCGGAAAACCCGAGATGAATCTACAGAACCATAAAGAACCAGAACCAACATTCAGAAAATCCGAACTAACCGAAATTAAAGAAACCCTTCCAAAAGTTATTCGAAAAACCCGAAACGAAACGAAAATCCCGAAACTAACTTGGAAAACACCACAGCTCATATTAAATCATCAATTCGAAAAAAATCCGAGAATCACAGAAACTATTCCGAAGAGTTCTCGGAAAATCCGAAATGGAATCGGAAAACCCGAAACTAAATCAGAAACAATAAACCGAAATCTACAGAACTTGCCAAAGGCAAATTCGGAAATTCCGAAGGGTCGAAAACCTCACAATCGATTCCCGTTGCGGGATCAGGACCAATATCATCATTGACACAAACCCAAGGAACAACTACTGAGATTAAACAGAGGTTACCCAAAATTTGACGGAATCTGAAGGGTAGCCTCAGACTCGGAACAGCAAGTCGAGTACGGGGAGACGCTGAACAGCGTTCAGATTGGACTCGGAGTTGCTGCGGCGGACAGCGCACGGGTCGGGATCGGCGCACGGGGAGCGACGCCGGAGACTGGGCTGGGGAAACCGGCGGGTGCGGCCAGCGTAGAGGCCGAAGGGTGGCCGGCCTGGAGTCGGACGTCGGAGCGGCGGCCCAGGGGCTCGCGGACGGCGAGGAACGCCGGGCTGGCCTGGCGGGTCGCCGGGCTCAGGCTGACCTGGGCGCTGGAGAAGCGTCGAGCCCTGGTTGTCACTCCCCGTTCCCAGAATGCGTATTTTTATACATGTACAACTCATATATATTTATTTAGTATTTATCATGTATTATCCTGTATTTAAATTCCTTTAATTTCATGTTAATTAATTATCTGCAGTTTATTTTCTGCTGTTATTCTCTGCTTTTAGTCTTGCTTTTAGGTTCGGCCATGGTTGGTTATTTTTGGGTTCATGGTGGTTCACATAAACCGAACCCCACCTACCACCACCCCTTCCATTTAAAGTCTCGATCCCCTTCTCTCTCCTCATAACTCTCCTTCACCATTACTTCTTCTTCTTCCTTACCACTCTCTTCCACCTACCAGGAGAAGGCAAGTACATCTTGCTTCTCCTTCACCCATTTTTATGGTTCATTTGTCTTCCTCTTGTGATTCTAAGAGAGTTTACTACTTAGCATTTTTGAGTTCTTTGGCTTGTTTCTTCCAGATCTAAGTTGTTGTATTTTCGGTTGTCCATGGGTTTTGATCTCCCAAACTGGCGTGCTTTCGGAATAGATAGTTTCATGTGGCAGAGCTTCTCATTCCACACCATTCTGAACCATGGGAACTTCATTTCTGGCTTGGAACGAAGGCTCCATAAGATTGGAGTTCGGAAGATTTAGTCACGCACACGTTCTTACGTGCCAGCGTGAATTTTTAGTTACGTTCATGTCTTTACGTGTCAGCGTGAATTTTGAGTCACGCTCACGTTCTTACGTGCCAGCATGAATTTTTAGTCACGCTCACGTTCTTACGTGTTAGCGTGAATTTTTAGTCACGCACACGTCTTTACGTATTAGCATGAATTTTTAGTCACGCACACGTCTTTACGTGTTAGCGTAAATTTTTAGTCACGCACACGTCTTTACGTGTTAGCATAAATTTTTAGTCACGCTCACGCCTTTACGTGCGTGCGTGACATCTGAGTTACGCTCACGTCTTTGCGTGCGTGCGTGGATTTCTTATCACGCTCACGCTGTGCGTGCGTGAATTTCTTATCACGCTTTTCACGCTCATACGCTCACGCTGTGCGTGCGTGAGTTACTTTTCACGCTCACGTTATGAGTGCGTGAATTACCCTTCACGCTCACGCTGTGCATGCCAACGTGAACCACTTTTCACGCTCACGTTGTTTATACGCTCACTCCTACCTACTAGACTTGGCGTGACTTGTTGGCCTTAGCATAGACTTGTTGGCGTGACTTGTTGGCCTTAGCATAGACTTGTTGGCGTGACTTGTTGGCCTTAGCATAGACTTGTTGGCGTGACTTCCTGACCTGGGTGTTTCTATTTGTTCTATAATTTATTCATTTAATGGTGGCATGATAATTCTTCTATTATATCCTTACGCCTTTTTATGAACTCGATAATCTTAGCATGATAATATTTTTAATATATATGGTTGTGTAGAACGTGCCCTGTGTCTTGATTGGTTTATGGATACCCAGTAAGACTGGAACTTAACCTTGAGAGTTATAGACTCGACCCCATTTAATACTAATTGACTTTCATGCCTTGTCACCATTGATGATAATGGTTATCTTGACTAAAATTGATCATGCGTTCCTAGTTGGAACTAAGAGACTGGCTAGTCGTCTTATTGAATTGAATGAATGAGACACGTTCATATTAATTATGAACTATTGTAATCGACTGGCTGATCCCGAATATTGACGTACAGGCACATGCAGGCTTTAATTTATTTATTTATTTATTTATTTATTTATTTTTTTACAAAGCAGCATGTGTACTTTATGGTCAAGGCATGATTACTCTGTGGTTAGATTTGATTGTTGCATTACGCTATATAAGACCTACAACCTAGCCGTACGGGTATCATTGTAGAGTTGCGCATATCGTACCCCGTACGAAAGTACTCATTTGAATGACCATGATCCACGGCATGGGATTTCACTCAACGTAGAGACTATTAAGTTAAATAAAATAATGATTGCATGGAGAGAATGGATCCCCGAGTTCTTACATGGCAGCCCTCTTGGGACTAGTAGTGCCCGACAGGCCGGCTGGTTTCCACAGATACTGTAAACCTGCCACACGGGCAGGGAGCGGTATCTGCTTATATTATTATTGTATATTGTATATTGATGACGGGCGTCCCGCTGGAACTCGTCTAATTCATGATTGGCGCAATTGATTGACTGGATAGACTAGCCTTGCTCGCACATAGTAAGAACTGAGGAATCCCTATTTACATAATTCCAGGATAACTTGGGACTCACAATAGCAAGCCGTAGGAGTTGATTTGGCCGTTCAAGATGATTTGTTTGTGTACTGTACCTACTCTGTTGCCTAACTGAGATGATCAGAATGTCAGGACATGACGGGCCAACTTCTGTCCTTGTTTGGTTGGGAGGTTGGTTCGAAGTGTCGTGATGTTATGTGAATCCTAGTGGAAAGCGGAGATCTATTATTATATTCTCTTACTTACTGGTTTAATCCTTCATATCGTGCTTCCTTGTGGTACTTGCTATTAGAGGTCTAACCTCTCTGGTTTTGCATGGCCAGATTTAGAGCCGGTTTCCGAGGACTCAGCTTACTTCCACCTCCAAGATGGTCAATACTAGGAGAATGATCGCAGGAGGACTCGAGTGGGTTCCTTACTCCACCGTTCGTTTAAAAAAATGAAAGGTTCTCATCTTTTCTAAATTAATAATTAGCTAATTAAATACTCAATCAATTAATTAAAAAATGAAAGGTTCTAGACAGATTCAGGTCTCGGGAACGAGTTCTAGTCTGGGTCGGCCAAAACAAAAATCCATGTTTATTTTGAAATTAGTAATTTTCTATTTAGCTATTAATAATAATCTGGCAAAATATTAATTTAGCAAACACGCAATTAGACAAAAATAACAAAATCGAATTTACGGGTTTTACAACCTTCCCTCCTTAGAAAATTTCGTCCTCGAAATTTAAAGGATAGGGTTAGGAATTACCTCATGTCTCAAACAAGTACGGGTATTGCTCCCGCATCTCATCTTCTCGCTCCTAGGTAGACTCGCCTGGGGAATCGTGCCTCCACATAACTCTGACTATGGGAGTCACCGAAGTCCTGGTCCTCTTCTCGCCTCTGTCCAAAATCGCCACAGGCTTCTCTGGTACTGTAAGGCTTGGTCCAATCTCCAGCTCTGAATGGTCCAGAATGTGACTCGGATCCCGGATGTAGTGTCTGAGCTGTGAAACGTGGAAGACGTTGTGCACGCCCTCAAGATTAGCTGGTAGAGCTAACCGATACGCTACTTCACCAATTCGGCTTAAAACTTCAAATGGTCTGATATATCTGGAACTCAGCTTCCCAGCTCTGCCAAATCGGATAGTTCCTCTGGTAGGAGAAATCTTCACAAAGACACTATCTCCTTCTTCAAACTCCAGTGGTCGACGACTGCTATCTGCCCAATGCTTCTGCCTGTCTTGGACGATCCTGAGCTTGTCTCTAATTACCTTCACCTTCTCTGCTGCGTCAGTCACCATCTCTGGCCCCAGTAGTACTCTTTCTCCTACGTCGTCCCATGAAAGTGGAGTGCAGCAACGACGTCCATAAAGAGCTTCAAATGGGGTCATACCAATGCTAGCTTGGTAACTGTTGTTGTAAGAGAATTCCACTAAATGCAAGTGGTCTTCCCAAGACCCTCCAAATTCCAAGACGCAAGATCTCAGCATGTCCTCTAGCGTCTGGATGGTCCTCTCAGATTGTCCGTCAGTTTGGGGATGATAGGCTGTGCTGAACTTCAGTTTTGTTTCCAAGCTGTCATGTAAACTCTTCAAAAAATGTGAGGTAAATCTAGTATCTCGGTCAGATACAATACTTACCGGTACTCCATGAATCCGGTAGATATGCCGCATGTACAGTGCCGCCAACTTCTCGGTGGATAAACCAACCTTGAAGGGGATAAAGTGAGCCGACTTAGTCAGTCGGTCCACAATAACCCAAATGGCGTCCTTCCCTCCTTGGGATTGAGGCAATCCTGACACAAAGTCCATTGTTATATGCTCCCACTTCCACTCCGGAATGTCCAGCGGCTGTAGAAGTCCTGCGGGTTTCTGTCTGCTAGCCTTCACTTGTTGGCAAATCAAGCATCTAGCCACAAATCTGGATACATCCTTCTTCATTCCATACCACCAAACGATGGTACGCATATCCCGATATATCTTATTAGCTCCAGGATGTATGGAATACTGCGACTGGTGCGCTTCTTGCATCATCTCATTCTTCAGTTCGCCAGAAGATACACACAGCCTCGTACCATTCTTCAATGCTCCGTCACTGGCGATAAAGAATCCTTCAAGTGTTCCTGCCAGCACTTGATCTCTGAGTTTGTAAAGCGTCTCGTCTTGGAATTGTGTCTCCTTGGCTTTGTCCATGAGACTTGAACGCAATTGCAACTGCATCATGGTTGAGTCAGCTCCAGGTACATCAGCTTCTCGCCCCAGTTCCTTCATCTTCTCCTCAGGCAGTACAATCTCCAGACCAAGCTTCTCTATGTCCTCCAACAAGTGCCGCTCCTTGGTCAAGAACATCGCCACTGGGTATCGACTAAGTGCATCTACAACCACATTAGCCTTACCCGGATGGTACTGCAGGTCGATGTCAAAATCTTTCATCAATTCCAGCCACCTTCTTTGTCTCATGTTCAACTCTTTCTGAGTGAAAACATATTTTAGACTTTTGTGGTCTGTATATATTTCCACTCTCTCCATATAGATAATGCTTCCATAGCTTCAATGCAAAGATGACTGCAGCAAGCTCCAGGTTATGTGTGGGATAATTCTTCTCATGAGTCCGTAACTGCCTAGATGCGTAAGCAATCACTTTCCCATGTTGTTGAAGAACGCAACCTAGTCCTTTTCCAGAGGCATCGCTGTAGATTGAAAAACCGCCGGTACCTGCGGGTAGCGCAAGTATCGGTGCTGTTGTAAGTCTCTTCTTCAGTTCCTCAAACGATGCCTGGCAAGCTTCCGTTCAGATGAACTCTTCATTCTTCCGAGTGAGCTTCGTCATTGGTTCAGCAATCTTGGCAAAATCCTTCACAAACTTTCGGTAGTAGCCAGCCAAGCCCAAGAAACTTCTAATTTCAGCAACTGAGCTTGGGATAGACCACTTCTCAACAGCTGCTATCTTCTTAGGGTCCACCGAAATTCCTTCTCCTGTGAGAACATGGCCAAGAAAATCTACCTTGTCTAGAAAGAATTCACATTTGGATAGCTTACCATATAACTTCTCTTTCCTCAAAGTTCCCAGAACTTTCCTGAGGTGCTCCTCATGCTCCTCTTCAGTCTTCGAATAGATCAGAATGTCATCGATGAAGACAACGACAAACTGATCTAGGTATTCATGGAAAACCTTGTTCATAAGGTTCATGAATACAGCAGGAGCATTCGTCAGTCCAAACGGTATGACCAAGAATTCAAACTGCCCATACTTGGTGTTGAATGCCATCTTGGGAATGTCCTCCTTCCTGACCTTGATCTGATGGTAGCCGGATCTTAGGTCAATTTTCGAGAACACCTTGGCTCCACTGAGTTGGTCAAACAGGTCATCGATCCGAGGCAGAGGGTACTTATTCTTGATGGTGATATTATTCAGCGCCCGGTAGTCGATGCACATCCTCACAGTTTCGTCCTTCTTGGGTACAAACAAGACAGGTGCTCCCTAGGGTGAAGCTCCGTCTCGGATAAATCCCAAAACCTTCAGTTCATTGATCTGATCTTTCATCTCCTTGGCCTCCTTCGGGTTGACTCTGTAGCATCCCTTAGAAATAGGGAAAGAGCCGGGAACTAGGTCAATGGTGAACTCTATGTCTCGGTCTGGGGGTAACCCGGAAAGACTATCAGGGAAGACATCCATAAATTCTGCTATGATAGGATGGGGAGGTCCGGGTTCTTCTGTGATAGAGGTGTAGGTAACCCACTCCATATCCTCCAGAGTTCGAGAGATTTCAAACTCCGGCTCTCCAGGTGGGCTGAAGACTACACATCCTCTATGACAGTCTATCAGCGCATGCTGCTTACTCAACCAGTCCATCCCTAGGACTACATCATAGTTGGGTAAGGGCATCACAAGCAAAGGTGCTAAAAATTGGTAGCCTGATATGGTGATAGGGCAGTTACAGGTCTCAGTGATGGGTAGGGGTCCTCCACCGGTCATGACTCTACATATCTTCTTGCTAAAACCCGTAACTATGTGGTGTGCAGAGATGAATTTTGTTGCTATGAAACTATGTGATGCACCCGAATCAAATAAAGCTAAGGCAGGGTATGAATGCACATAAATAGAACCTGTTATAACATCCGCAGTTGGTTCCTGCTCCGACTCCGTCTCATCTGCTGCTAGGGTAAAAGCTCTCCCAGTCTTCTGTTGATGCTGTCCAAATTGTTGTTTCTGAGTGGGCAAAGGACCTTTCTGTTGAGTTGCTCCAGTCCGGTGGGCCGCCAAGGGGCAGTCCTTCACTTGGTGGGTGGAAGACCCACAGACTAGGCAATGTCCTAGTCTCTTTCTGCAGATATTTGCTTGATGCCCCGGCCTTTTGCAATAGTCGCAGACAGGGATCTGCCTCTGAGGGGCTTTATCATTGTTCCTCGCCTGCTGCTGGTGGTGGTAAGAAGGCCGATTGTTGTTGTTGTTGTTGTTAGGCTTCTTCTGATTACCCTGGAAGTTGTTAGTTCCAGGATAATCCTTCTTTGAGCAAGCGGGTTGGCTCTTCTCTATATCTTGAGCTCGTTCCAGGATCCTTTCATAGGTCTTAGCACCGCCTGAGATCACATGGGTGCGGATCTCCTTCCTCAGCCCATGTCTAAACCTTTCAGCACGATCATCTGGGTCAGCTACCAAGTTCTTGGCAAAACGGCTGAGTTGGCCGAATTCTGCCGTATATTCTCCAACAGTCATATTTTCTTGCTTCAGGTTCTGAAATTGCCTCTCCATTTCCCGCAACTCTGATGTTGGAAAGAACTTCCTTTTGAACAACCTCTTGAAGGTGTCCCAGTCAAGCTGTCTGTCCTAGAGTCGGGGTTCATTTCGATACCAGGTGCTTGCCACACTTTGCAGTTGGAGTCCCACTGCTTCAGCCTTGAGGTCTTCTGGAAGTCGAGCGACGCTTAGGAGACGCTCCATGCTATCGAGCCATTCATCGGCATAGACGATTCCCTCGGTTCCCTTGAAGGGTCGAGGGTTCTGCTTCTTGAAACTCTCAATATCGCCCACCTTGGCAATATGATCCCCATTAATTTAAATGGCCTTAATGTTACATAAATTAATCCTTATATTTATGTTTACCTTGGCAGGCCTTGGTTCCTGTTGAGCTGCTTCTCCTCTCTCCAGTGCAGCCATTGCCACACTATGGGCATTCTCCATGCCTTCTCTCATAATCGCCGTCTGCTCACGATGAGCTTCAGCTTGATTTCTCTGGGCTTCTAGCACTCCTCTTAGCAGACCTATGAGGTCGGTGGGGTCCACAGGTACCGGTAGGGCAGCTGGAGTGGGCAATACCACAGGGGACTGCATCTCCGTCTGGGAAGATGATGGATCCGTCGTTGTATTATGGGGACGGTCGGCCAGCTGCCGAGGTGTAGGCTCCGGACTTGATTGAGGAGGTCGGGTATGATAGGGTGAAGATACCCCATCGCCAGCAGAATTGGTCTTGTCAGTGGCCATTCTCTGGAAGGTTTAGGATAAAAACATAAGCAAGGTAGCCTACCCGTCTATAACAAACAAAAATATTTATAATATATAACGGTCCTACGTTGTGACAAATTAATCTTCTAGTGTTCTAAATGTTTCTAGATGTTTTCCTAAGTCGTTGATTCCACCTACATGGGCCACCACTAAAAACATGTCACGACCCGGTCCCAATTACTTGGGTCGAATCGGATCATGCCCAGCCTGCACCGTTGATGAGACGGCGGCAGTAAGCTGTATCTTCCATATGCAGGTAATCAACAACTCAATCTAATTTGCCACAATCTTTATTATTCGATAAATTAAAACTTGTTCAGTACAAAGTACAATCATAAAACCACCAACTGAAATAACATTGTTTTTAGACAAAACTATCAAACTGGAAAAATAGCATCTAAAGAGAAGCAACATCATCATCAAGTACGCCATCCTCAGGAAGCACAGCAGGGTATAGCTCAGGGTCATAGTAGCTACTAATCAGTAGCTCTGCATCCTCAATAGGACCTAAAAATATAGTCTCCAGTCAGGAGAGAGCAAAGTACAATTCATGATATTTTAACAATTGAAATAATAATGGATTTATGCATTTTTAAACAATTTGAATATAAATAGTTTTCCAGCAATTAAATCAGTGTGATATGAATAGGCAATGAATATGACCGGATTGGATTTGTTACATTAATATCCTAGTGATATGGTATGGCTTATCCCCGTGTGTATGAGGGGTAAGCTAATACATTCAGTTATACTAATTGGATGTGGTCATATCCACTACACTACTCCCTAGTCCCCAATAGTTACAGTAGTTACAGTCAATGCTCTCAAAGAGAGTTCCGTGTTGTATCGTGGTTTAAACTTGCATTAAAACAATTATTAAATAATTGTAATCTACCACAAAATGTACTTGCCTCAAATTGATTGGACTGGACGGGTCGATACGTCGGGATGGAAAATCAGGTTCTTCCTTGAAATCCTACATTCGGGAAACTTGTCTCAGAAAACCAAAGTCGCCAATGTTACTATACTAGTTGCAATCTCTAGTTGTGTCCTAGTCAATTTTAGTCTTTATTTAGCTAACACAACCAAAACGCGATTATTAGTGCGTTGCAATTTATATTTAATTTCGAGAAAAATTGTATTTATTGGTTTATTTGGAAAAACTCGGTATTTTATAATTATATAAATATAAAACTAAGATTTTTCTTTTTAATGAGAAATACATGAATTTCTATTTTAAATTTACAACTTAACTGCTAAGTGATAAAACATTTATTATTATTTTCTTTTTAAAATACAATAAATAATTATCATTTTATACTACGTTCTCATGACCGAAAAATCATCCAGAAAATAAAAGAAAACAAAATAAAACCTAAGCTATTACACTTTCTTACAGCAGGAAAACAAATGGGCTTATGCCCTTACAGGCCAATTACATAAATTTAAATAAGAATAAGACAATTGTTAGTCTCTAAAAATCCTACAATTTAATTTCAAAAAAATAAAACTAATAATAAATTAATTAATGAGTCTCAGATTTTTGGTCCAATCATCATATAGCTAATGCCTCAACGTCCGGACGAAACCGGTTTCGTTTGCACTCAGCCAGGGCCCATTGACCAATTACGATCGTCGCCCAAAATTTCAAAAATACAATCTTTCCCGAAAAACCATTTAAAATAATTAAATTTTATAGAAAAATCCGGCAGCACTTCCTCTATTTTCGGTCAACCCAAAAACTGGGAAAATGTGCCAATATTCCTGCAATTATCCCAAACCAGGGAAAATCAAATATTATATAAATTATGTCCACAGAAAATATTTACGAAACAATTTCGAAAAACCCGAGATGAATCCACAGAACCATAAAGAACCAGAACCAACATTCAGAAAATCCGAACTAACCGAAATTAAAGAAACCCTTCCAAAAGTTATTCGGAAAACCCGAAACGAAACGAAAATCCCGAAACTAACTTGGAAAACACCACAACTCATATTAAATCATCAATTCGGAAAAAATTCGAGAATCACAGAAACTATTCCGAAGAGTTCTCAGAAAATCTGAAATGGAATCGAAAAACCCGAAACTAAATCAGAAACAATAAACCGAAAATCTACAGAACTTGCCAAAGACAAATTCGGAAATTCCGAAGGGTCGAAAACCTCACAATCGATTCCCGTTGCGGGATCAGGACCAATATCATCATTGACACAAACCCAAGGAATAACTACTGAGATTAAACAGAGGTTACCCAAAACTTGACGGAATCTGAAGGGTAGCCTCAGACTCGGAACATCAAGTCGAGTACGGGGAGACGCTGAACAGCGTTCAGATTGGACTCGGAGTTGCTGCGGCGGACAGTGCACGGGTCGGGATCGGCGCACGGGGAGCGACGCCGGAGACTGGGCTGGGGAAACTGGCGGGTGTGGCCAGCGCAGAGGCCGAAGGGTGGCCGGCCTGGAGTCGGGCGTCGGAGCGGCGGCCCAGGGGCGCGCGGGCGGCGAGGAACGCCGGGCTGGCCTGGCGGGTCGCCGGGCTCAGGCTGACCTGGGCGCTGGAGAAGCGTTGAGCCCTGGTGGTCGGGATCGGAACTCCGGCTAAGGCTCGCCGGAAGTGGCTAGGGCACGGTTAGGGTTTTGGACTTTGGGGGAAAATGATTTTTGAAGATGATGATGGAAATGGAAGTGAAAGTAGGATTTTATATAGAAGAAAGTTTTGGGGGTTACGGGAACCCAACGGCCATGGCCGTTCGGGAGGTGAACGGAGGAATCGACGGTTGGGAGCTGAAGGAGTCGACCAAGCCAACGCTGGGACAGAGAAATGAATGGTTTCTTCTCTCAGGATTAATATTAAAGAGAATATGAGTTAAAGTTTTATTAACATAGATATCATTTCTTTAAATAGAAATAATAAAATACTAATGGATTTGATTACTTTCGAAAAAAAACAAATCTGGGTTCGAGTTGGGTTTATGTCAGGCACAGGTCAGGACCAACATTTGAAATTCTAAGATTAAATATTTTCATAAATAATAATAATTAATTTAGCAAACAATTTATAAAGTTTTACGGGTTTACTAAACATTAAAATTCCAGAAACAATAATTTTCTAAAAAAAATACTATTTCCTAAATTAATAATTAGCTAATTAAATACTCAGTCAATTAATTAAAAAATGAAAGGTTCTAGACAGATTCAGGTCTCGGGAACGAGTTCTAGTCTGGGTCGGCCAAAACAAAAATCCATGTTTATTTTGAAATTAGTAATTTTCTATTTAGCTATTAATAATAATCTGGCAAAATATTAATTTAGCAAACACGCAATTAGACAAAAATAACAAAATCGAATTTACGGGTTTCACAACATTCTTCTTTTAATTGTCATCATGATATTAACCTCCATTGTAAGTCTATATAAGAGGCTCTTATCAAGTTGATTTGTACAAGTGAATGAAGAAATATTTTTCTCTATTGTTCATCTCTTTGCTTTACAATACGTTATCAGCGCCATTCTCTAAGGTGAGTTTAGTCTTGCATACATAGATACATATTTTAGTAAACTTAAGGTGAGTTTAGTCTTGTATACATAGATACATATTTTAGAAAACTTAAGTACCGACTATTCTTTTAATATTTTGTGTGAGACAAACAAAGTTCCAATTCATTATGTATGTACCACATATTTACCTATTCTTTATACATGTATGTATGAATTAGACAAAATTTTGATTTATTTATTAGCTGAAAGGCACAATCTGTAAAAGAAAAACATCCAGAGTATAGGATATTATAAATCTTATTAGTCTAGCATCTATTCATCCCTTTAATAACAATATGTCAAATACAAGTGTCAGATACTCTTGGATTCTCTATTGCATACATGAATACTACTACATCACATTATACGGACACGATGTCACATATACAACACCTATTTGGTTATGTGCTAGTGCATTCTGGTCTCTGAAGTCAATTTCATTCAAAATAGATAATTCATGATAATTTATTTAAAATTATGCACGAATCTCATTTCTATATTTTTTTATATGAACTTTACCCAAGTATAAAATTAATCTAGAATATATTGAATACTCTTCTCTTATTATGAATGAGTTCATTGCATTAAATTAGATTATATGAAATTGTTATTTCTATTATTTTATTTTATTTATTCTACAAGGTACAAATTCACATTATTGTATATGTGAACCATATTATGAAAAAGTACCCGAAATACAAACCATGATGATCTAAAGATTATTATATAATGATCACATTGTTATATATGTGATAAACATAAGACATAATATATATTTTTATAGCATTTCATCACATTGTGGCATATGTGAAATTTTATAATATTGAAAGCACTTGTCAATTTTACTATTTAAATTAATTTATCTCTAATATAATTATTTCTGCTATATAGATGTCGAGTCTTGCAAATATTGAATTCAAAGCTCTTGATGTGAGCGGAGACAATTACTTATCGCAATTGGATGCGAAGTTGCACTTGTAGTCCAATAAACTTGATCATACTATTAAGAAGGAAAATAAAGAATATTTTGAAGCCAAGACTAAGGCTTTGATTTTCCTACGATATCATATCTATGATGATCTAAAGACAGAATATCTATGTGAGGATGATCCATTGAATTTGTGGACATCTCTAAATGATAGATTTGACCATCAAAGGATGGTAATCCTTTCGATTGCTCAAAGTAAGCCACTTGGCATGCCTTTTATATTTTAGAGAGAGAGAGAGAGAGCTTGAGAGACTTGTAAACTCGGCCTAGCGTCGCTTGTAAACCTCTTGAATATCAATAAAGAGATTGAATTTGCTTCAACTTGTGTTCATTTACTTTCTGCTGCAAATGGGGACACTCTGTGCGACTCTGTGGCCTAGCTCAAATCGACCGTTTCTGGACTTAGCCTTGTACGGGCGCAACCTAGGCCCATACGGCATCACGCCTTAGCGAGGACGATCGCTCCTACGGGAGCGAGATGTGACAGATTAGTATCAGAGCACGGCTTTACGTCCTTGGAATTTATTTCGATTCTCTCATTTTTGAAAGCTCGATCGTAGACAAAAGAAGTATACGCTCTCTCTCGTTGTGACTTGGGATGTTCCATGCAATAAGTCTAATATTTTTAAAAGCTCGTACGAGTATTCGGTTGAACGGGATCGATAGGCGAAAGCCTTTGTGCCAAACCATGACGGACTTGAGTTGGAAGGAACCAATGCTAAAAGTTAGCAAACGCAGTACATGCTTGAATAACTTTACGCTGACACTAGCGAACGAGTACACGAGACCGAAGTATAGTTCGAACGGGATGGTTATGCACCCAGCCTTTTGGCTAAGTTGTGTCGAGTACCGCACACCTAGACCTTCTGGTACGAACGAGTTTGCGAGCGAGATTGAATATCGCTCAGACGAGAATACGTGAGACTTAGAACGTATGTCGATAGAGACGCTACCTGGCCAACGCTAAAGCGAACACGAGAAATGGTTCTTAGACTTTAAGGAACGGGAAAACGCACATTCGAACATATCGATTGTGAGTCGAATAATCCTTTGAGGATTTGTAGAATGACTTGACCCCGAGTAGTGTATGAGATAGCTTCGAAGAAGAATAATAGTGAGTGTCGACGACTAGTCGAGTGGCTCGAACCCTGAGTGGTGTATGGACGTTATAGAAATTGTTCGAGCAAAAATAGAGGATTTACGGGTAGAACGAGTATGTCGGCAAGCGATGATATCGCGCAAAGTCTTAGAACAAGTAACGCTTAGTTGGTCATGATTCGAGAGTCTCAAACGAAATATCGTTCGGACGAATTATGAATATGTAGTACAAATTACAAATAGTCGACTGGATTGAAACTCGAATTAAGGTGAAGTACTCATAGACGAGATCGAAGATAGAACGATAGGAAGATAGCGTGCATGGAAAATATTGGTTTGGAAATACGAAAATGACTAAGGATTTGGAATAGATGTTGCTCAATGAAGAGTTAGCACGAGACAATGTGAATTGAGGAATAAAGTTGCACGACTCGAAATTCGTTACAAAAGGAAGATCGTCAGGTTATGTACATCATCGATGTTATTGAGACGTATCAAAGATCGATGTACAATAACTCGGGAGTACTCTGACTCGATGAATGATGATCGTGGTAGAACTTATTGTTTTGAAGGATGCTATGTTGGAGATTCGATATAAATGAATGTTTGGATGAAGAAGAGAAATGACTTGATTGTTCGGTGAACCACAACGACAACGATCTTGTCTTGTGCGAGTGTAACTCCAGCCTCGCACAGGCGTCACGTTGGATTTGGGACAATCATTCTGTATGAGCGTTGGCATGGTGATTCATGTCCAGGAGGAATGATCGAACTCGAAATATCATGACATGACAATTTTGATTGCTTCGACTTGTGGTTTGAAGCGAAGGCAAATTCGAGGATTGTTAGGACTTGTGATTGACGATTAAGAAAACTTGAGGATTGAGTAGACCCAATCCGCGTATCGAAAATGAGTAAGTCTAGACACAACGTAAGAGTTACGTCCCGATGAGGACGATTATTCTGCGAGAATGTTGACATGGTGATTCATGTCCGTCGTGGATAATCATACTTGCATGAGATCGGAGTGCAACATATTACAAGGCTAGACGATCTTGTGATCGACTACGTGGATTGGATAGGATGGATAGGGGAATTGTATCAAACATACTTGAAGCGATAGACTACAAAAACTGCTAGTGTGAATGTATGACATTAACATGTCGAGGATTTGATTGAGGACAACCTATCATAGGATGATCTTCCTAAACGAACTCAAACCTGGAGCGAAGAATGTCTTGATGTGAATAGGATGAACACTGCACGATGTTTAGAAATTTGAGTGAAATAAACTTGGGTAGAAACTCCCGTACGAACGAACAAAATGGTTTGACCATAGGATTGGGGCGAGCGTCGTGCAAGGACTTTGCACGATAAACCAAGAACTTGACTTGTACCTCTGACCTTGTGAGATGACCTAGCGGATAGGCGGACGACCCTATGCCGAGTGATTGAACCCGTGTGACTGACATTTACAGTATCGCTCGACGGACGATAAACTTGGGGCAACAAGACTTAGAGTATGACGTGGAACTGGGAGTGTGCATGAACGACAACGAGATTGGCCCCAAATGAAGTGAATGATAGTGCAATACTTGGTCTCGAATCGGACAAAAATTACTTAGACTTGGTCGACTCTGCTAAGAAGAAATCGTATTGATTTCGTAGACAAGAACGCTTGAAAAACAATTCGGATCAGCTCGATGACCGAGATAAATGATAGTGAGATGCACATGAGTTCGATTTTAATCGAAGTTAGTAAAACGATCGGCAAATCGAAACTACCACGAGTAGTTTGTCCGACTTCGCTAATCGCTAAGTTTGGTTGAAATGTACGTATTCGTGGGACGTCTTGAATATGTGCACGATCCAAACTCAGCGATATGATGAACTCGAATGCAACTGCAAGTGGGTATTGAGATGCGATAAATGAATGAGTGAGTTTGCCTCAGCCTACGACTCTCGTGTTTGATGAATTACAACGCACCTCGTGGGACCATTACCGTCCCATGACGGGACGTAATAGCAACCAAGTCGAAGAAACACGATAATTGAATAAGTACCATCAACTCTAAAATGAGTGAAAAGTCATTCATTAAAATTGACCAAACGTATGCGACACGGAACTTGGAAAAATATCGAGTGTAGTTCGATGCCCTCGAACGATAAAGCCATTCGATAGAAAATTGTCTAAGATACACACACGACATGAGTTAAGGAACGGTAGGATGACCTACACTCAGGAAGTCTCGAGGACGAGACTTGTTTTGAGTGGTGTATTATGTAATGAACCCGCTCCGTCCTAGCGGAACACCGATTCAAACGGCAAGTACAACGACTCGAATGAGCCGTCGACTCGAAGAGTTGCGTCGACCTGATGAAGTATCGATGTGAATCGATACAAGACCTATATTGGCCCGTCAAGATGAATCCAGACTTGGACTTTCAAAGGCACGCTCGGAGTATCGTTCGGCCGATGCGAACATCGCTAAGGTGGGTGGCTCCGATGAACCTATCTTTTTTTAGCCTAAATACTTAATAATATGGACACTATTGCTAGAATCGCTAGGCGATAACACCGTACATGCTAATAAATGATTCAGCGCACCTAGCTAAGGGAATAATTCCATCTTGTATGCTTGTTTAGAATATGGAAAAGAATTCAAAAAATATAAGAACTATCGTACCGCACCCCTCGCTCGTGCCAAGGCACAAGCTTACATTTCAAGTTCCATATGCGTTCAACAATTAAACAATAAATGGTTTTGTCACTCCCAGTTTTCAAGAACATGGGTATTTTAGTCATTTTTTAATTTTTAACATTTTTGAAATTTTATAATTTTATTAAATAATTTAATTGATTTGTGTAGTGTCGTTCGAGTTTCGTCTCGTTTCGACTTGAGATAGTGACTCGGGTAGCTTAGTCTCTAGAAGGGACCCAACTTAAGTTAGACATGGTCCACATGCTTCACAAATTAGATTGGTTAGACTAGTCTATTTTCCCTTTATTAGATTAGTTGTTTAGGGACTCAAACTAGATCCGGTTGATCTTAAACTTGAACCTAGGCTAGACCCAACAAAATAGGACTAGAGAGGGGTGTTTGGGACATTTCACAATGCCCCAAACAAGCCCTACTTGACCAGCCACAAGGGGGAGGAGTTCTTTTCATTCCTCTTTAGAAATTAGCCTCTTTTGGAAAGCTCTCAAGTGTTCTTCCCTCTTTTGGAGCTTTTGTTTGATTTAATCTCCAAATCGAATCAAACCTTCACGTATTCTTCCATAAATCCTCTCCTTATTGCCAAGGAAGGTTGCTACTAAAGTTTGGGAGAGAAGTGCAAGGTGGACGTGTCCATTTGAGGAGTTCTTCGTATCGAAGCCGTATCGGAGAGGGTTTTATTAGGATTCACTCATAATAGGTATAAAGCTTTCCTCTAAATCTAGTTTTCATGCGTTTAGAGTGGTTTAGAATTCATAGAATAAATCCCCTTGTCGGAATCACCATTAGAACTAAGTTAGAGGCCATTTGGAGTCCTCTAGTGTGTGTCTACATGTAGTTTTGTGTCCTAATAGGTAGATGTTGAAATAGGACCCCCATGTGTTTGATTAAATGCCAAATAGGCTTAATTGTCTTTAAATTTCAGTTATATATATGTTAGAGAGTAGATTGGACATGGTAGGATGGTTTAGATTAGTTTCTATATATACCTATGTTGAAATCCTAGTGGTTTAGCCTACAATGTCATATTTGAGCCTCTTCATGTCAATTTTGGTATATTTATATGTTGGACTGTTTTTGGGGATGGGGAGTATATGTAGATATATATATATATTAGTGCTTGTGTTCAGAAATGATGTATAGAATGTGTTTGTGTAGTATATAGAGAGAGGGAGTTGTATATATGGGTGTGTGTGTGTGTGTGAATACATATGTATATATATGTGTATGGGGATGTGTATATATGTAGGTATGTGTGTGTGGAGTTTTGGTAAAGAGATTGAGAGAGTGTTAGAGAGTGGTGGAGAGAGTGTTAGAGCGATAGAGGGAGTGAGGGAGTGAAGAAGAATGATAGAGTGAGTGAGGGGAGTGACACTGCTGCTAACAGCTGCAGTAGGAGCAGCGGCAGTCCCTTGTGGGGACTGCTGATTTCGGGAGCAGTAGCAGCAATGTGCTGCTGTCTTGGCAGTAGTGAGTGAGGGGGGGATGCCCCTAGTAATTAGCAGCAAGTTTTGAGGGGATGGAAAGCCCTAACAGCCCCATTTCAGCCTCCTATTTTACCATTCATTCACTCAAGAACAGCCCCATAGCAGCCCATTCCCATGACCCCTTGGCAGCCATTATTTCCCATCCATTCATCCATTCACTCAACATTCATTCCACCATCCTATCCTCATTTCTTTCACACTTAAATTCAGTCCTCTATGAACCCCATTATTTTCCATCAATTTATCATCAAGTCATCCACAAATTCATTCACACATCTATTAGTTCACCCATTCATCTTTCATTCTTCCCCCATCATTTCACTCATCCATGCATTCATTTTTACCCATTCATTCATTCATTCCTCCATTTATTTAAATCATTCACTCATGCATCCATCATTCCTAAACTCCTACACACATTTATACCCCATAAAATGATCTCCTAGATAACCTATATAAACCCTTAGTTTAGTTCCTTAGTGTGGTGTCTAGAGTTGTGAGATAGTGTTGGTGTTAGTGTTCTGTTAGTAGTGAGTTAGTAAAGTTAGTGTCCTAACTAGGTTGATATCCTAGTGGTCTAGTAGAGAGGGCTAACCTAGATACTAGGAGAGTGTGGGAGAGTAAACTAGGAAGGTTGGTAGAGAGTAGGGTGTGGTATCTCATACCATAGCGTATCATGACGATAGGTAATGTTGAGATGACCAACATGGACATAAGATGGACTAGATGTCCAAGAACCATAGATTTCTTGGTTGGTAAACCCTAGATAGGATAGTATCTAGCTACCCTAAGGAGTCTAGGTTAGTATCTTGAGGATTAGCGGGATCTCCTTTGTAATGGACAAGGTATCGGAAATACCTTGTAAAGGGTAAATATTAGGATATTGGGTAGTATAAGGTATTGGGTTTTTGATTTCTAGATATGGTTAGAATTTGGTTCCCTTGGTTGGTAATAGTCAAAAATAGTGCTTCTAGACTAGTTTTGACTTCGGTTGACCATTTTGACCAAAAGTCAACAAAAGTCAACTGAGAGTCAAACTTAGCCTATAAGTGACTAGAATTGACCAAAACCCAACCAGAGTTGAGCAGTTGACTGAAAGTCAACTGTTAGTCAACATTTGACTAGTTTAACCTAGGGTTGACCCAGGGTTGATTCAGTGTTGACCAGAGTTGACCAGAGTTGACTTTTTGACCAAAAGTCAACTGTAAGCCAACCCTTGATCCAGATTGACCTAGTTTGACTTGGATTGACTTCCTGTGACCTTGTTTGACCTTGGTTATCCTAATGTGGCCTAGTATGACCTAGTTTAGCTTGGTGTGACTTAGTTTGACCTAGTTTTGACTTAGGCTTGCATATCATGACTAGATTAGCTTTCCTTTCATTATTAATCCCTGTTTGGACTCATGGCATCTCATCTTTAGGTCTGTGATTACTTTGAACGTTTGTTTACCTTATCAGCTCAGGACCACAGGCGAGTAGATTTACTGATAGTTTTCATTGTCTTGATATCTGCTATATCCGATTCAGTTGTAGTGTCTTACTTGATTTCCAGACACGATAGTTCACGGATTAGTATATGTCGGATCCTGTCATGAGATGTTGTTCCCGGATTACTTGGTATATTGGTACAAGAATCGACTTGTTACTTGTACTTGTTTTGACATGGACTTGGGAGTGGGCTGCCCCCCTGCCCTTGAGTCCCGTGTCATGACGTGTTATGTCCGGATCCTTTATACTATTCGGGGATGGGGAATTATTAGTGGTTGTGTGATCAAATCCCTACTTATTCTTCACATTCGTACTTGATCTGGTTCATAGCTATACCCTCGCTCACGATGGGTAAAACCTGACCCCACTTGTTCATAGTTTTCTATGGTGGCCGGCCTTATCTTGCTCAATTGTACACTTGTTTATAGCCGGTCGGATGGAAAGCTTGATCATGTTTTCCCAAGTCGATCACATAACGTACTAATAATTTAAGTCACATTTTATATTTATTTATCATAGGAGACTAAGTTCTGTTCGGATGAAGGATTACAACTTCGGTCCTTGTTTGGTTTAAAGGTTGTAACTCGGCTTCCGGATAGTTCCTAAGTCATCCTATATATATATTGTCGTCCTATTCAGTACTCACTTCCTATTATATATCTTCTGTTGATTTTGTCTTGTATTTCACATGTTCTACATGCTCTTATGCTATACTTTGATTGGAGGCTAGGTTCTGTTCGGAAGAAGGATTACAACCCTGGTCCTTGTTTGGTTCCCGTATTATAACTCGGCTTTCGAATGGCTCCCAAGTTTTCTATTATCTTTGTCTTATATTTCATTATACTGTCTCTTATAGAATTTTTTAATTCATATGGAACTGCTGTTAGTGTTTGTACTTACTCATTTTTCTGACAGGATACCGTTGATATATTACAGATGACTCTGAGGCAGATTGCCCGACCTATTATGTGGTCGAGTTAGATGGAGTAGACCTGGACCGTGGCTTGATAGTTGAGCCACTGGACTTTGCATACCCAGAGTAGTATAGCTTAGTTAGGTTTGCCTGGACTGCGATCCAGCTTTTATTTTAGACTGTAGCAGCTTATATTTATATTTTGTGACTCTGTGATGTTGTTTGTTTCTATCTGAGCTGTGTTGGATGTTGAACTCATTTTCTGTTTTAACATCTATCATATTTCCTTTCCGTGCTATCTACCTTAGTTTTATCTTGTGATTGAGACTGTATTTGCTATGTCACCTCCATTCGGAGTGTATATACTGTACAGGTACCTTTATACTGTTTAGTTGTAGTATTTGTAGACGACCTATACAGCGTTCTACCGCCGATTCTGCGGCGTAGGCTAGACGTAACCACGTACTCGTGCCCCTAATCAGGGTGCGGGTCGTGACATATTTTTGTGGTGGCCCATGCAGGTCAGTGTCGCAATTACTGCGAACTCGTAATGGTGCTCGACTTAGAGTACTAATTATGAGCCTGCGACTAGGACATAGGATCTAGAATATGATAGGAGTTACTCAATCACATATTAGGAAAAATTCTGATCTTTTGATTACCATGACAACTCTCCTTGCATTTGAATTCAATTGTCCTCCTTTGATAATATCTTATCTTGTGCCATATTGATCTCTTGGGTTCAATTCGTCTTCAGGGTGACAGTGACTCGTTCTCAGGCAGCAGGGCCTAGTGCAGTTCCAGAGAGGTCCGATCCAGTAGGACTTCCACCTCCGGCAACGGGAGTAGCATTCGAGAGAGCGGCAGCCTCAGTTCCTGACCTTCAGGCGGGAGTAGCAGCGGCAGTTCCAGGAGGTCTTCCACCTCCAGCAGCGGGACCGTTCATAGTCATTCCTGAGATTCTTCCTCTGTAGCCTCCGCTACCGACTGATACTCAGCAGATGATAGCCCTTCTACGGCAGATGTTGCAGACCCAGAGGGCACAGGCCGAGGCACAGCTCCGCCAGACAGAGGTGTTACGGCAGAGCATGGAGAACTCCCACCAGCTGGCGATGGCAGCAGTAGAGATGGTTGTACCGGGTGTATTTCAGGTTGCCCCAGTTCAGCAGCAGGGTCAGGAGAGGCCTGGCACATGCCTAGATTTCAGAAAGATGAACCCGAGGGACTTCAAGGGTACCGAGGGTATCCTGTATACAGATGACTGGTTGGAGGACGTCCAGAGGAGCCTAGAGTTAGTAGAGGTTCCGAGGGGACTAAGGGTCACAGCTGCGGCGAGTCAGTTCTTCGACATCGCCTTGACGTGGTTTCGTACAGATCCTCGTGTGTCGGGGAGGGGTTTGACTTGGAAGAACTTCAAGCGACTCTTTAAGGAGAAGTTCTACCCTGATGTGGCCTTGACAGCTCTGGAGGCCCAGTTCGTCGGATTGGAGCAGGAGAACTCATCGGTGGACGAGTATGCAGCGGAGTTCTTCCATCTGAGTAGGTTTCTACCGGATCTGATCCAGGATGAGGGGTATAAGGCCCGCAAGTTTTGGAGAGGTCTTATTCATGCAGTTCGTACTCATACCTCGGGACGACGTGATGCGACCTTCGAGTAGATTCTGATGGAGGCACAGATAGCAGAGGAGGACTTCGGCCTCAAGCCAAAGTGGGGCAGTGATGTTCTAGGAACGAGCTCGAGTGCGGGCCCGGCGAAGCGCCCTCACTTCCAGCAGAGGCAGTTTCAGCAGCAGCCTCAGTTACAGTTTCAGCAGGCACCAACACGTGTCGACCAGCAGCAGGGTCAGGGCAAGAGGCAGGCCATCCAGTGTGCTTTCTGCAAGAAGATAGGGTACACCCGGAAGGTTTGCAGGATGAGGCTGGGAGTTTGTTTATTCTGTGGAGCTTCAGATCACCAGATGAAGAACTGTACTGCTCATGCAGCCAAACAGGCAGCCCAGGACAGAGTACAGTAGGCTAGAGGAGGCCAGCAGAGGTGAGCTTTCGCCATGGCAGTTGAGCCCACTCAGGCAGTAGGAGGACAGATTGCACATTCCAATATTTCAATCTCATTTTCGGATTTGCCTTCTTATAAACTGTCTTGAAATTCGATTACATCTGGTCTATGATCGTTTGATAAATTTGTTCTTGTGATGTGATTTTTCTTCTGAGATAAGTCGTATGGGCTAGGTTGCCTCGATTATGAGATTTTAGAATCCTCTAGAGTCATGCTAGCAGGCATAGTGAGGACATATAGTCGGATTATGGTCGTATTTTTCGGGTGTGGGAATTTAAGGTTTTCGCTCCCAAGCATGCGGCAATGCGAAAAATTTAAATACTATGATTCTAGAGGTATGTACCTTAGTCGAGAACTCTGTGATCATCTTAGCCTTGCTCACTAGCATGACGGAGATTCTGAGTATCATGATTTTGGACAGACGCATATGATTATCGAACTACATAATTTTTCTGTGTTTACTTTGTTTTAATTTTTGAGGATGAATTCTTTTAAGGTGGATAGACTTGTAGCACCCAGTTTCTAATTGAGAGTAATTTTAAATGTTATAATTTTAGTCATTTAATTATTGTCATTTAATTCATGCTTTAATTTTGGAGATTTTAATCATTTTAAATTTTAAGCCATGAATTGTGATTTTGATGTTTTGCTAGTGAATCCTAGGGACTGTTTGACCTAGGGCCTAACCATGATTAGGATATTTTTAGTGTCATTTCTGGCCCAAGGGTATTTTGGTCATTGGATCTCTTTGATTTATTTTTTATATTATTGCATTGGTGATAGTTGATTTGGCTTTTGATAGGTGAGATTTTGTGTTGGTTTCGTGTCCGTGTCGGACATGTAACAGTTTTTATTTACAATTGTTGTTGTGGCTTAAGATATTTTTATTTTGCAAAAATTTTTTTGGAAAGTATTTGAGAGGGATTCTTTTCTGCATGTATTTTTCTGTGATTGCTTGTTTTAATTTCGAGGACAAATTTTTTTAAGGTGGATAGATTTGTCACTCCCAGTTTTCAAGAACAATGATATTTTAGTTATTTTTGAATTTTCAACATTTTTGAAATTTTATAATTTTATTAAATAATTTAATTGATTTGTGTAGTGTGGTTCGAGTTTCGTCTCGTTTCGACTTGAGATAGTGACTCGGGTAGCTTAGTCTCTAGAAGGGACCCAACTTAAGTTAGACATGGCCCACATGGTTCACAAATTAGATTGGTTAGACCAGTCTATTTTTTCTTTATTAGATTAGTTGTTTAGGGACTCAAACTAGATCCGATTGATCTTAAACTTGAACCTAGGCTAGACCCAACCAAATAGGACTAGAGAGGGGTGTTTGGGACATTTCACAATGCCCCAAACAAGCCCTACTTGGCCGGCCACAAGGGGAAGGATTTCTTTTCATTCCTCTTTAGAAATTAGCCTCTTTTGGAAAGCTCTCAAGTGTTCTTCCCTCTTTTGGAGCTTTTGCTTGATTTGATCTCCAAATCGAATCAAACCTTCACGTATTCTTCCATAAATCCTCTCCTTATTGCCAAAGAAGGTTGCTACTAAAGTTTGGGAGAGAAGTGCAAGGCGGACGTGTCCATTTGAGGAGTTCTTCGTATCGAAGTCGTATCGGAGAGGGTTTCATTAGGATTCACTCCTAATAGGTATAAAGCTTTCCTCTAAATCTAGTTTTCATGCATTTAGAGTGGTTTAGAATCCATGGAATAAATCCCTTTGTTGGAATCACCATTAGAACTAAGTTAGAGGCCATTTGGAGTCCTCTAGTGTGTTTCTACATGTAGTTGTGTGTCCTAATGGGTAGATATTGAAATAGGACCCCTATGTGTTTGATTAAATGCCAAATAGGCTTAATTGTCTTTAAATTTCAGTTATATATATGTTAGAGAGTAGATTGGACATGGTAGGAAGGTTTAGATTAGTTTATATATATATACCTATGTGGAAATCCTAGTGGTTTAGCCTACAATATCTTATTTGAGTATTTATATGTTGGACTGTTTTTGGGGATTGGGAGTATATGTAGATATATATATTAGTGCTTGTGTTTAGAAACGATGTATAGAGCGTGTTTGTGTAGTATAGAGAGAGAGGGAGTTGTATATATGGGGGGTGTGTGTGTGAATACATATGTATATATATGTGTATGGGGATGTGTATATATGTAGGGGTGTGTGTGTGGAGTTTTGGTATAGAGATTGAGAGAGTGTTAAAGAGTGGTGGAGAGAGTGGTTGAGAGAGTGTTAGAGTGATAGAGGGAGTGAGGGAGTGAGGGAGTGAGGGAGAATGAGAGAGTGAGTGAGGGGAGTGACACTGCTGCTAACAGCAGCAGTAGGAGCAGCAGCAGTCCCTTGTGGGGACTGCTGATTTCGGGAGCAGTAGCAGCAATGTGCTGCTGTCTTGGCAGTAGTGAGTGGGGGGGATGCCCCTAGTAATTAGCAGCAGGTTTTGAGGGGATTGACACCCTAACAGCCCCATTTCAGCCTCCTATTTTACCATTCATTCACTCAAGAACAGCCCCATAGCAGCCCATTTCCATGACCCCTTGGCCGCCATTATTTTCCATCCATTCATCCATTCACTCAACATTCATTCCACCATCCTATCCTCGTTTCTTTCACACTTAAATTCAGTCCTCTATGAACCCCATTATTTCCCATCCATTCATCATCAAGTCATCTACAAATTCATTCACACATCTATTAGTTCACCCATTCATCTTTCATTCTTCCCCCATCATTTCACTCATCCATGCATTCATTTTTACCCATTCATTCATTCATTCCTCCATTCATTTAAACCATTCACTCATGCATCCATCATTCCTAAACTCTTACACACATTTATACCCCATAAAATGTTATCCTAGATGACCTATATAAACCCTTAGTTTAGTTCCTTAGTGTGGTGTCTAGAGTTGTGAGATAGTGTTGGTGCTAGTGTTGTGTTAGTAGTGAGTTAGTAAAGTTAGTGTCCTAACTAGGTTGATATCCTAGTGGACTAGTAGAGAGGGCTAACCTAGACACTAGGAGAGTGTGGGAGAGTGAACTAGGAAGGTTGGTAGAGAGTAGGGTGTGGTATCTCAAGATACCATAGCGTATCATGACGATACACTAAGATAATGTTGAGATGACCAACATGGACATAAGATGGACTAGATGTCCAAGAACCATAGATTTCTTGGTTGGTAAACCCTAGATAGGATAGTATCTAGCTACCCTAAGGAGCCTAGGTTAGTATCTTGAGGATTAGCGGGGTCTCCTTTGTAATGGACAAGGTATCTGGAATACCTTGTAAAGGGTAAATGTTAGGATATTGGGTAGTATAAGTGTAACATCCACTTTTCTAAAATAAGGGTAATTTTGAACTTTTATAATTTTGATTAATCGATAATAAGATTTAACTCATGTTGTGATTTTTGGTAATTTTTTAATCAATTTAAAACTATTTAAAATATTGAATTATGATTTTGATGGTTAACTAGTTAATCCCTAGTTTTGCTAAGCTTAGAGACTAACCATGGGGACCTAACCATGTGATTAGAATGACTATTTACAACTTTTTAGGCTAAGGGTATTTTGGTCATTTTGTGACTTTTGAATTATTTAGGATTTTGATTAATTGGTGAATTTTAGATTATTTTAATAATATTTAAATTAATATATTATGATTTTGGTCATTTTTCATATTTTAATATTTTGGGAAAATTTTATATTTTTAATATTGTTTTTATTTGATTTGTTTAGTCGGGTTTGAGTTTCGTCTCGTTCCGACTTGTATTGTGACCTGGGTAGCTTGAACTCTAGATGGGACACAATATTAAGTTAAGCATGGCTCACAAGACCCAACATTAAGTTAGTTAATTAACTAATTTTTATCATGTTAGAATGGTTAAGTTAGAGACTCAAAACTAGATTATTTTGACCCCAAACTTGAACCTAGTCTAGACCTAACCATATGAGACTAGAGAGGGGCAATTAGGACATTTTCCATTAGCCCTAATGGAATCTTTATGGCAGCCACCTTTAGGAGAGAATGATTCATTTCATTCAATACAATCTTGCCTCTTTTATTTTTCTTTTGTTCTTTCCCAATTTTAGAGAGCCTTCCCATTGATTTGATCTCCAAATCAAATCATTCCTTCACCAAACCTTTCCTCAATCATTCCCATTCTCCAAGGGAAGGGTGCTACCAAGGATTGGAAGAGGAGTGCAAGGAGGAGTGTCAACTTTGAGGGATCTTCGTATCGGAGCCGTGTCCTAAAGGATTTTATTGGGATTCCACTCCCAATAGGTAAAACCCATTCCCTAAATCGATTTCCTTTGTATATAAATTAGTTTTGAATCCGTAGGATCTATCCTCATGCATGTGTCCCATTTAGATTCAAATTTGAGGCCATTTGGAGCTCTCTTCAGGATTTTAGATATGTGACTTGTGTCCTACTTGATAGATCCCAAATTAGGACACCCTATGTGTATGTATATATGATAATACTTTAAATAGATATTTAAATTCAGTTTTATAATGGTTAGAGAGTGGATTGATCTTAGTTAGGATGGTTAGAATAAATTTTATTTGGATACCTATGTTTGTATCTAAGTATCTTAGCCTATATGTGTTCTTTTGTCAAATCCGTCATAATTTTCATCCACGTTTTTATTAACCAAAGTAACTTAGAAATGTCATAACTTTTAGCTTAGAACTCCGATTTATCTTCTATTTTTTTTAAATAACCGTATCGAAGTTAGATTTCCAAATATATATTTTAATAAGCCAAATTCTTTCTGTAACTTTCTGTAGAATTATTTGAGTGTCAGCTGTACGAAAGACGAACGTGTTTCGGTATTTTTACGATTCCGGGAGCTTCCGGACACGAAAATGTGATCCGTTTAAAGTTTCGGAAAGCTAACACAAAGGACTACGACATACTTTAATCCTAGAATTTAGTGAATGACCAATTGGTACAATATTGGTTTTAAGTAGAAGAGTGACTATACGATATATGCATTTTGTGTAACCTATGAGCCTATGTAGTATGAATATTAAATGAATATAGAGTATGTAATGCATGAAATGTTAGATGAATAAAATGATATATATATGATATATATTCTCTTTACATTAATGTATATATATGGTTGAATGCAAGCATGTAGGAATGCAATTAATATAATGCATATAAGCAATGTATGAATGAAAGAATGATATACAATGTATGCATGAAAGTATATAATGAATGCTAGATATGAATGCAAGATATATATGTAATGATAGATATGAATGCATAATGTATAAATATTGTAATGCAATATATAATGATAACATGTATGGTAATGTAGAGTATATGATGCAAGCATGAATGAATGGAGGAAATACATGTATATAGGTAATATATAATGTAATATATGAATGCAAGCATACAAGATAATGTATTATATCCATATATGATGTATTCAACTTAAAGATAATGTAATATAGAAAGGAATGAATGATAATATATAACATGATATGTAAGGTAATGCAAGGTATGAAATATATAATGTGTGCATGTTTGTATGTCTCTATGTTAATGTATGAAATGATATGAATATACAATATATGCATATGTATAAAATATGTAGGTAATGCATAGATGCATGAATGAAATGAATGTTTACAATATGTTAATATAAATACAAGTATCTAATATGCATGGATGTAAGTATAATATAATACAAGTATACATGTATGTATCATGTAAATGTAATATACATGATATGTATGTATGCATGTATACAAGGTAAGTATGTATGTATGTATGTATTTTTATAAACTGAGTTAACCTATAACCTTTTACACACATGCATTCATACACCCTTTGACATCATGTATCCCATGTCACATACACCTACCTATCACTAAATTTTAGAACATTAACACATATCCTTTCACACACATGCCAAACACACACATACTCACTTACTCTTTTACCTCTCTTTCTTTCTCTCTATATATATATGTGCCTATATATATAGCTTTCCTATATATATCTATGTATATGAATATATGAATAGTGATATATATATATATATATATATATATATATATATATATATATATATATATATATATATATATATATGTGTGTGTGTGTGTGTGTGTGTGTGTGTGTGTGTGTGTGTGTGGGATGTACATATAGGTAGCCTATATGTTATGAGTGTACTATAATATATTAGATATATATATATTATTATGTGTATATCTGTTTGTGGTTTGGCTTAGGCATGATATAGCCTATAGCCTAGGGCTCTTAGCCTATGGTGTGTCTGTTTGCCTAGTGAGAGTTTAGTTAGACTTGTTTAGTCTTTATTAGGCCTAGAATAGACTAGTTAGACTAGTATAGACTTGTTTGATTTAGGTTTGACCAAGTTGACCTAGTTTGACTAGTCTAGTTGATTAGAGTTGACCAAAGGTTGATTTTAGCCTAGATTGACCACAAACTTCATATAGATGTATTGTAGCAGTCTATTTCCTTATTTTAGACTTGTTGTGACTTGTACTGTTCTATAGGAGACAGACACCACTCCTCGGACAATATATTCTCTTCGGACATTCAGGATACCAGGCGAGTACATTCTCTGATCATTTCATATCCTGCTTAGAATTATATTCCTGCTTTAGATTACCTTACTTGATGCTGTCACGATATTATCACGGATTAGTACTATATGGATCTCTTCATGCGATGTTATCCCACTCGGGAGCATCGGGTACATTGTGTCATGTGCGTTTCACTTTCATCATGTACTCCTGTGCTTTTATCATACATGTACACTCCTGTGAATCATGTACTCTTATGTTCACGGAGCCCTCATGTATACTATCATGTACACCCTTTTATGGGCCCCATGTGATATCATGTACAATAACATAACCTGCTTAGATCCTTGTGTATTGATTGGGGAAAACGGGAGAGTGCTAGTAGTCATGTGAACAATTCCATAGTAGTGTAGATCATGTGAAACTCTTTAGTGTAGATCATTTACAAATCTGTCCTGTTCACATGTGCTATCCTGTACTCTACATCACTAGCCACTGTTAGTTCTCTATTTATAGTAGATATTTCTATTACAGTTCTCTCTCTGTTTACATACTGTATTTCTTTCAGATCCTGTATCTTACTTTATTGCATGATTATACTTTCTAATCTGCTATGATCTATTGAGATGTACTATGCTCGCTCCTGTCCTGACTGGACCTGTTGATAAATTTTACAGATAGCCTGGAGGTTGCCTGCTAGCCTAGAGGAGACACAGTAGAGGTTGTATAGATAGCTAGGGTTTTGCTTATAACTTATTTTCAGTTGTCTTGAGTTGTATTTATGGATTACTGTATTTGAGCTTTGAGATGTATTTCTGGATTTGTGTATCTTAGACACTTAGACTTCTATCGGCTGCATCTCTTTTTGATTTCATGTTTTATCTATCTTCCATTATGCTCTACCTTAGATGTGATTGAGTTTACATTCTGCTATGTCACCTCCATTCGGGGAGTATAAACTATTTAGCCTTATACTGTTAGATGCATGAGACCTAGGACAGCGTTCTACCGCCGACACTGCGGCGTAGGCTGGACGTACCCACGTCTCGTGCCCTTACTCTAGGGTACGGGTCGTGACACGTTTTTAGTGTTGGCCCATGCAGGTCGAGTTTGTGTAGTGGTATTCGAACTAGAGTACCACTACAGCCTGCAGTAGGATTAGAATATATTTTGAAGGTACTCAATCACAGTTAGGATCCCTTAAGAGATTCCTGGGATGACCCTTAAGAATCTTATTTTAACTTCGATTTGAAAACTCTCTTCCCTTGATTTGATTTATCTTTACTTTCTGTTGTTGAATTTGATTTTGATGGATTATTGTTGAATTTGAGTTTGTATTTATTGATTTTGATGGAAGATTGTTGAATTTTGAATCTTGATGTTAGTTGTGGCATCCGAGTTTGTATTTATATGATTTGAAGGATTTTTGTTCATTTTTGAATCTTGATGTTCGTTGATAAATTTGATTTTTGGGTATCCATTGTTGATTTAATTTAATTTTGTCAAGATGAAATTATATGGGCTAGGTCATCTATGTTATGGAATCTAGTCTTCTACAGTCACATTAGCCAGCATGGTGAGGACATATAGTCTGACTTGGATATATTTCTCGGGTGTGGAAATTTAAGGTTTTCGCAGCCAAGCTAACGGCATCGCGAAAATGTTAAATACCACGATTCTAGAGGTATGTGCCTAAGTCGAGGACTTTGTGATTATCGTAGCCTTGCTTACTAGTATGACGAGGATTTAGAGTACCATGATTTTGGATAGACGCATATGATTATCAGATTGTACCTTAAATATTTTTGATCATGTTTTCTCTACTTTTGTTTCAGTCCTTCTCAAAAAAAAAGAATTATTATTTATTTTGTTTTGTTTTGCTTCTTATTACTTAACTTAGGAGTAGCTTTAGCTGTTTTATAAACCTTGTGTAACTTCTTGCTGTAGTTTCTTCATAATACAATGAATCCATAATTTTGCTAGACCTTATCTTGGATTTGATATTATAGCTCTGGTTTCAAAATAGTTCCTTCTTTTAAACAGATAAGCAGAACAGATTTTATTGTTATTTCCTTCTTGCTATTATTCTTGTATTAAATAATAATAATAATAATAATAATAATAATAATAAAACTGTCTTGATTACATCAATCACCTACCTTGCAATCTTGGTAGGAATCTAAATGTTGGTCTTAACGTAGAATTAAAATTTTATATTGGGACATGAGAATATATATGAATATATATATAGCAGACACTTTGCCTAACATGTATGCATGCTACACTTGATTTCCACCTATCTAAATACATATTAATATGTTGTTGATGTTTAAATTCTCAAAACCCCAATATTTCTGGTTCTCTGCTTTTTCTAGCTTAAATTTATAATTTAAATATAAATTTTTGTTAGTAGTTTTGTTTACATCACTGCACATGTATGTTATACATAGGATTTCAATTCAAAAAAAATTTAATTGAATTTTGTGTTTGAAATTGTCAAATCTAAGACTGTGTACATATTAACCCTTGATACTGGATTTTAAATATTAGTTCAATCTGTTGTTTTAAATGTAATATTTGAGCTATATACCTTATAGTATGTAGGAATATAATGTTAGGTTTCACATTCTACATGTTAGCTGTTGTGATAAACATTGTGTTGGTTTGATGTTGAATTTCTCCAAAATCCTAAAACTGAATACATGTTAACATTTTTACATTGATTTTAAATGTTTAGTTCAATTTCAGATTTAATATGTAATGTTAAACTGAACTGAATGATTGAACCCTTCATTTTAAGTTATAACCCCTGTACTCTTGACACTCTACACTAATGTACACTAATGTTCACAACTGCCATGTAAACTTAACCCTTCATCTCTATGTTATTTTCATATATATATATATATATATATATATATATATATATATATATATATATATATATATATATATATATATAGTTTATGCATACATGTTATAATGTATGCATACATGTTATATATATATAAAAAAAATATATATATATATAGTTTATGCATACATGTTATAATGTATATAGATACATAACTAAATCTCTACCTCTCTATACATATAGATATATGTATATATATGGTTAGCCATGCATGTTATGAGTAAATAGGTTGTGCATTATAGATTGTTTAACCAATATGCCATGAGTAGTGTAACTTGATAGCTATTGTTTTAAAACCCAAATCCTCCTATACATTTTCATGTATATTTCACACACACACACATGTCTACTATCTAACCCTATGAACATGTCCACATACACCCATACACACACTAATCACATAACCTTTACATAATGCTAGCTTTTCTCTCTCTAACGCTCTCTCTCTCTCTCTATATATATATATATATATATATATATATATATATATATATATATATGTAAAATAAATATATATATATATATATATATATATATATATATATATATATATATATATATATATATATATATATATATATATATATATATATTGTGATTGGATTTCAATGCAATTGACTTTCATTCTTTAACTTTTGATTTTGATTTTTCTTTGAATAGTACCCCTTTATAGATAATTGGTAGTTATCTTATTTTATTTTCTGATAAGTACCAGTTTTTATATAGGATGGTAGACTGTCTTACAGTTTTGATGATTTGTTATTTCTGTATCTTTTCCAATTTAACACCCCGATTGCTTTTATGTTTGATACCCTATGACCCTTTGGTTAGCATGACTAGTATACCTAGATGAGACTTTCACTACCACCATATGCCATGACCCTGTATACCATCCTTTTTGATCGTATGATTTAGGTAAGTTCTGAGACCATGATTGTTGGGGACGAGAATCTAGAAAAAGTACGACCATCTTAATTTCGAGGACAAAATTCTTCTAAGGAGGGTAGACTGTAACACCCACTTTTCTAAAATAAGGGTAATTTTGAACTTTTATAATTTTGATTAATCGATAATAAGATTTAACTCATGTTATGATTTTTGGTAATTTTTTAATCAATTTAAAACTATTTAAAATATTGAATTGTGATTTTGATGGTTAACTAGTTAATCCCTAGTTTTGCTAAGCTTAGAGACTAACCATGGGGACCTAACCATGTGATTAGAATGACTATTTACAACTTTTTAGGCTAAGGATATTTTGGTCATTTTGTGACTTTTGAATTATTTAGGATTTTGATTAATTGGTGAATTTTAGATTATTTTAATAATATTTAAATTGATGTATTATGATTTTGGTCATTTTTTATATTTTAATATTTTGGGAAAATTTTATATTTTTAATATTATTTTTATTTGATTTGTTTAGTCGGGTTTGAGTTTCGTCTCGTTCCGACTTGTATTGTGACCCGGGTAGCTTGAACTCTAGATAGGACACAATATTAAGTTAAGCATGGCTCACAAGACCCAACATTAAGTTAGTTAATTAACTAATTTTTATCATGTTAGAATGGTTAAGTTAGAGACTCAAAACTAGATCATTTTGACCCCAAACTTGAACCTAGTCTAGACCTAACCATATGAGACTAGAGAGGGGCAATTAGGACATTTTCCATTAGCCCTAATGGACTCTTTATGGCAGCCACCTTTAGGAGAGAATGATTCATTTCATTCATTACAATCTTGCCTCTTTTATTTTTCTTTTGTTCTTCCCCAATTTTAGAGAACCTTCCCATTCATTTGATCTCCAAATCAAATCATTCCTTCACCAAACCTTTCCTCAATCATTCCCATTCTCCAAGGGAAGGGTGCTACCAAGGATTGGAAGAGGAGTGCAAGAAGGAGTGTCAACTTTGAGGGATCTTCGTATCGGAGCCGTGTCCTAAAGGATTTCATTGGGATTCCACTTCCAATAGGTAAAACCCATTCTCTAAATCGATTTTCTTTGCATATAAATTAGTTTTGAATCCGTAGGATCCATCCTCATGCATGTGTCCCATTTAGATTCAAATTTGAGGCCATTTGGAGCTCTCTTCAGGATTTTAGATATGTGTCTTGTGTCCTACTTGATAGATCCCAAATTAGGACACCCCATGTGTATGTATGTATGATAATAGTTTAAATAGATATTTAAATTCAGTTTTATAATGGTTAGAGAGTGGATTGATCTTAGTTAGGATGGTTAGAATGAGTTTCATTTGGATACCTATGTTTGTATCTAAGTATCTTGGCCTATATGTGTTCTTTTGTCAAATCCGTCATAATTTTCATCCACGTTTTTATTAACCAAAGTAACTTAGAAATGTCATAACTTTTAGCTTAGAACTCCGATTTATCTTCCGTTTTTTTTAAAGAACCGTATCGAAGTTAGATTTCCAAATATATATTTTAATAAGCCAAATTCTTTCTGTAACTTTCTGTAGAATTATTTGAGTGTCAGCTGTATGAAAGACGAACGTGTTTCGGTATTTTTGCGATTTCGGGAGCTTCCGGACACGAAAATGCGATCCGTTTAAAGTTTCGGAAAGCTAACACAAAGGACTACGACATACTTTAATCCCAGAATTTATTGAATGACCAATTGGTACACTATTGATTTTAAGTAGAAGAGTGACTATACGATATATGTATTTTGTGTAACCTATGAGCCTATGTAGTATGGATATTAAATGAATATAGAGTATGTAATGCATGATATGTTAGATGAATAAAATGATATATATATGATATATATTCTCTTTACATTAATGTATATATATGGTTGAATGCAAGCATGTAGGAATGTAATTAATATAATGCATATAAGCAATGCATGAATGAAAGAATGATATACAATGTATGCATGAAAGTATATAATGAATGCTAGATATGAATGCAAGATATATATGTAATGATAGATATGAATGCAAAATGTATAAATATTGTAATGCAATATATAATGATAACATGTATGGTAATGTAGAGTATATGATGCAAGCATGAATGAATGGAGGAAATACATGTATATAGGTAATATAGAATATAATATATGAATGCAAGCATACAAGATAATGTATTGTATCCATATATGATGTATTCAACTTAAAGATAATGTAATATAGAAAGGAATGGATGATAATATATAATATGATATATAAGGTAATGCCAAGGTATGAAATATATAATGTGTGCATGTTTGTATGTCTCTATGTTAATGTATGAAATGATATGAATATACATTGTATGCATATGTATAAAATATGTAGGTAATACATAGATGCATGAATGAAATGAATATTTGCAATACGTTAATATAAATACAAGTATCTAATATGCATGGATGTAAGTATAATATAATACAAGTATACATGTATGTATCATATAAATGTAATATACATGATATGTATGTATGCATGTATACAAGGTAAGTATGTATGTATGTATTTCTATAAACTGAGTTAACCTATAACCTTTTACACACATGCATTCATACACCCTTTGACATCATGTATCCCATGTCACATACACCTACATATCACTAAATTTTAGAACATTAACACATATCCTTTCACACACATGCCAAACACACACATACTCACTTACTCTTTTACCTCTCTTTCTCTCTCTATATATATATGTATGTGCCTATATATATAGCTTTCCTATATATATCTATGTATATGAATATGTGAATAGTGATGCATATATATATATATATATATATATATATATATATATATATATATATATATATATATTAAAATATATATATATATATATATATATATATATATATATATATATATATATATATATATATATAAAATATATATATATTGTTATGTGTATATGTGTTTGTTTAGGCATGATATAGCCTATAGCCTAGGGCTCTTAGCCTATGGTGTGTCTGTTTGCCTAGTGAGAGTTTAGTTAGACTTGTTTAGTCTTGATTAGGCCTAGAATAGACTAGTTAGACTAGTATAGACTTGTTTGGTTTAGGTTTGACCTAGTTGACCTAGTTTGACTAGTCTAGTTGACTAGAGTTGACTTTAGCCTAGATTGACCCCAAACTTCATATAGATGCATTGTAGCAGTCTATTTCCTTATTTTAGACTTGTTGTGACTTGTACTGTTCTATAGGAGACAGACACCACTCCTCGGACAGTATATTCTCTTCGAATATTCAGGATACCAGGCGAGTACATTCTCTGATCATTTCATATCCTGCTTAGAATTATATTCCTGCTTTAGATTACCTTACTTGATGCTGTCACGATATTATCACGGATTAGTACTATATGGATCTCTTCATGCGATGTTATCCCCCTCGGGAGCATCGGGTACATTGTGTCATGTACGTTTCACTTTCATCATGTACTCCTGTGCTTTCACCATACATGTACACTCCTGTGAATCATGTACTCTCATGTTCACGGAGCCCTCATGTATACTATCATGTGCACCCTTTCATGGGCCCCATGTGATATCATGTATAATAACATAACCTGCTTAGATCCTTGTGTATTGATTGGGAAAAAACGGGAGAGTGCTAGTAGTCATGTGAACAATTCCATAGTAGTGTAGATCATGTGAAACTCTTTAGTGTAGATCATGTACAAATCTGTCATGTTCACATGTGCTATCATGTACTCTACATCACTAGCCACTGTTAGTTCTCTATTTATAGTAGATATTTCTATTACAGTTCTCTCTCTGTTTACATACTATATTTCTTTCAGATCCTGTATCTTACTTTACTGCATGATTATACTTTCAAACCTGCTATGATCTGTTGAGATGTACTGTGCTCGCTCCTGTCCTGACTGGACCTGTTGATAAATTTTACAGATAGCCTGGAGGTTGCCTGCTAGCCTAGAGGAGACACAGTAGAGGTTGTATAGATAGCTAGGGTTTTGCTTATAACTTATTTTCAGTTGTCTTGAGTTGTATTTATGGATTACTGTATTTGAGCTTTGAGATATATTTCTGGGTTTGTGTATCTTAGACACTTAGACTTCTATCGGCTGTATCTATTTTTGATTTCATATTTTATCTATCTTCCATTATGCTCTACCTTAGATGTGATTGAGTTTACATTCTGCTATGTCACCCCCATTCGGGGAGTATAAACTGCTTAGCCTTATACTGTTAGATGCATGAGACCTAGGACAGCGTTCTACCGCCGACACTGCGGCGTAGGCTGGACGTACATACGTCTCGTGCCCTTACTCTAGGGTGCGGGTCGTGACAATAAGGTATTGGATTTTTGATTTCTAGATATGGTTAGAATTTGGTTCTCTTGATTGGTAATGGTCAGAAACAGTGCTCCTAGACTAGTTTTGACTTCGGTTAACCATTTTGACCAAAAGTCAACAAAAGTCAACCGAGAGTCAAACTTAGCCTATAAGTGACTAGAATTGACCAAAACCAAACCAGAGTTGAAAGTCAACTGTTAGTCAACATTTGACTAGTTTGACCTAGGGTTGACCCAGGGTTGACTCAGTGTTGACCAGAGTTGACCAGAGTTGACTTTTTTTTACCAAAAGTCAACTGTAAGTCAACCCTTGACCCAGATTGACCTAGTTTGACTTGGATTGACTTCATGTGACCTTGTTTGACCTTGGTTGTCCTAATGTGGCCTAGTATGACCTAGTTTAGCTTGGTGTGACTTAGTTTAACATAGTTTTGACTTAGGCTTGTATATCATGACTAGATTAGCTTTCCTTTTATTATTAAACCCTGTTTGGACCATCTCATCTTTAAGTCTGTGATTACTCTGAGCGTGTGTTCACCTTATCAGCTCAGGACCACAGGCGAGTACATTCACTGATTGTTTTTATTGTCTTGATATCTGCTATATCCGATTCAGTTGTAGTGTCTTCCTTGATTTTCAGACGCGATAGTTCACGGATTAGTATATGTCGGATCCTGTCATGAGATGTTGTTCCCGGATTACTTGGTATATTGGTACAAGACTCGACTTATTACTTGTACTTGTATAGACATGGACTTGGGAGTGGGCTGGCCCCCTGCCCTTGAGTCCCGTGTCATGACGTGTTATGTCCAGATCCTTTATACTATTCGGGGATGGAGAATTATTAGTGGTTGTGTGATCAAATTCCTACTTGTTCTTCACACTCGTACTTGATCTGGTTCATAGCTATACCCTCACTCACGACGGGTAAAGCCTGACCCCACTTGTTCATAGTTTTCCATGGTGGCCGGCCTTATCTTGCTCAGTTGTACACTTGTTCATAGCCGATCGGATGGAAAGCCTGATCATATTTTCCCAAGACTATCACATAACGTACTAATAATTCAAGTCACATTTTATATTTATTTATCATAGGAGGCTAAGTTCTGTTCGGGAGAATGATTACAACCCCGGTCCTTGTTTGGTTTAAGGGTTGTAACTCGGCTTCCGGATAGTTCCCAAGTCATCCTATATATATATTGTCATCCTATTCAGTACTCACTTCCTATTATATATCTTCTGTTGATTTTGTCTTGTATTTTACATGTTCTACATGCTCTTATGCTATACTTTGATTGGAGGCTAGGTTCTGTTCGGGAGATGGATTACAACCCCGGTCCTTATTTGATTTACGGGTTGTAGCTCGACTTTCGAATGGCTCCCAAGTTTCCCATTATCTTTGTCTTGTATTTCATTATACTGTCTCTTATAGAATTTGTCCATTCATATGGAACTGCTGTTAGTGTTTGTACTTGCTCATTTTCCTGACAGGATACCGTTGATATATTACAGATGACTCTGAGGCAGATTGTCCGACCTATTATGGGGTCGAGTTAGATGGAGTAGACCTGGACCGTGGCTTGATAGTTGAGCCACTGGACTTTGCATACCCAGAGTAGTATAGCTTAGTTAGGTTTGCCTGGACTGCGATCCAGCTTTTATTTTAGACTGTAGCAGCTTATATTTATATTTTGCGACTCTGTGATGTTGTTTGTTTCTATCTGAGCTGTGTTGGATATTGAACTCATTTCCTGTTTTAACATCTATCATATTTTCTTTTCGTGCTATCTACCTTAGTTTTATCTTGTGATTGAGACTGTATTTGCTATGTCACCTCCATTCGGAGTGTATATACTGTACAGGTACCTTTATACTGTTTAGTTGTAGTATTTGTAGACGACCTATACAGCGTTCTACCGCCGATTCTGCGGCGTAGGTTGGACGTAACCACGTACTCGTGTCCCTAATTATGGTGTGGGTCGTGACACGTTTACAACAATAAAATGGGAAGACTATCGACATAGTCGTTCCGAGTAGAGTATAGCAACATTGGAAGACTTCGGGACCGATAGGTCGCCAAGGCGACTCCCACACAGGGAGTTGCATAATGTATGAATGAATGAATCAATGAATAAGTGAATGAATGAATCAATGAATAAGTGAATGAATAAATCAACGAATGAATGAACGAATACGTGAATGAATCAATGAACGAACGAAAAAGTGAAAGAAAGAAAAGAATGAATGAATAAAGGATAAGAAAGGAAGGAATGGTTAGCGACATGTATGACGGGAACGTGCAACGGGGCTCGCTACCCGCGCTGTACGGCCGCCGCCGCCAATCTGGTCGATAACGCATTATGGCTCACAGACAGCCTATAGCTCAGAGACAGCCATGAAGTTAAAATGACAAGACAAAACGAAATGGTCGTGGACAACCCACTCGTATACGGGTGGAAGAGGAGCAATAAGGGATTCCAAGGCAATGATCAACGAGACATTGTGGCCGGCCTAGGCGGAATCATGGCTTACGGGCTGCTTGGGGGGGGGGCTCGGACATTCCAAGTAGACGTAAGGCCGGATATTTCAAAAGACTATCAAGGTGTACCAGTCATCACGCTATGATAGGTGAGAATACCAAAGGGGAACATGTCCAAAATGGCTTATGATGCCAGCGACCGGTGCATATCGATTAAGTGGGATTTGCTGGTGGCAATCCACGTGCAAGTCCTTGCATTGAAACAAAGTAGTCTAAGTTAACAAAATAATTGAATAGTTAAATAAACATGGATGTTGGAACAAAACCCTTCAAGTATAACACATCCTGACAACTTGAGTAAGCTAAACAACGGTAGAACTGAACGAAGCGCTTTCTGAACAGGCTTGAATATAACACACCAAGTGAACTAGAGTACTTCGTGCAAATGAGTTTGAAACACGCCTACGATGCGCTAGAATCTGAGGCAGGGACACGTCCTTGACATTGAATGGTTACGAAAATTACGTTAAGTTGTTATATATGAATTATTGACTAACTTGGTTTACTTTGGACAGGGAAGACCGGACGGTAAGTATGGGTAAGTCGTGCATGTATTTTCATGCAAACACTTGAAATCGGTAACACGAGATAGGTTATGATATATGCCATGAAAATGATCCTAAGGCAAGATTAGAAAGACAATAAATGATAGACGGTGCACAAAAGTAAATAGAACGTGTTTGGTAATGATAGCATTGTGGGTGAGCTAGCCTCCCCACCAGTACATAATAATGTACTGATAACCCCACAGTTTGCTTGCAGGGTGCAGGAGACATCGTCGGGTACGGAGCTTCCCTCGAACGTGCTAAGGTGCGGAGCTAACTCTGGAGCCTTGGAGCGTTGCAAAGGAGCTGGAGCACCATATACAGGATATAATGTATCGGAACATCGCCATGAATCATTCCATCTTGTAAGCCACTTGGCACGCCTTTTATGTTTTAGAGAGAGAGCTTGAGAGACTTGTAAACTCGGCCTAGCGTCGCTTGTAAACCTCTTGAATATCAATAAAGATATTGAATTCGCTTCAACTTGTGTTCATTTGCTTTCTGCTGCAAATGGGGACACTCTGTGCGACTCTGTGGCCTAGCTCAAATCGGCCGTTTCTGGACTTAGCCTTGTACGAGCGCAATCTAGGTCCGTGCGGCATCACGCCTTAGCGAGGACGATCGCTCCTACGTGTCACGACCCGCACCCATCGTGAGGGTACGAGTACGTAACAGCGCCCAGCCTACGCCGCAGTGTCGACGGTAGAACGATGTTCTAGGTCATGAACTATAACTAACTAACATGAATATACTCTCCAAAAGGAGGCCAACACAGAGGTGCAACCCAATCACAATCTAAGGTAGAATGTAGCACGATGGAAATAGATAAGAAATCCTCAACTGAGGTACAGCAGAAAGAAAAAGCAAAGTCTCAACATCTCTAAAATATACAACTCTGAAAATAAGGCAACAACTAACATGAAAAGAAAGAACAGTCTAAGCTATCTATTTACACTATACAAGGTATCGTCCTCAGCAGCTGCCTGAACCTCCCCAGGGGTCCAGGTCGCGAGTGTCATCTAGGCAAGCTCCAAAGTAAGGGGTGCAGGGTTTCTCATCATCCTCAGTAAAATTTTTAACAGGTCCAGTCAGGACGGGAGCGAGCACAATACATCTCAACAGTTCATAGCAGGTTAGAAAATATAATCATGCAGTAAAGTAAGATATAGATACTGAAGAAATGCAGTATGTAAACAGAGAGAGAGAACTGTAATAGAAATATCTACTATAAGTAAAGAGCTACCAGTGACTAGTGATTTAGAGTACAAAGTCGACATGTGAACGGCTTGATTTGTACATGGCTAAACTAAAGAGGCGTACATGGCTATTCTACTTTGGAATTGTTCACATGGCTATTTATACTCTCCCGTACCCCCAATTAATACACAAGGATCCAACCAGGTTATGTTATGATTCTATGTAACAGCCCCCGAAGGGTGGTAAGCCTCCAAAGGGTGATAAGCCCCCGAAGGGTGGTACATAGTAGTCCCATAAATGGGGATTCTGAGAAACCCAATAAATGGGATAAGGATTCGAAGAAGACTTTGTGATCATATGGGTATATATCACAAGTGATCAAAGAACCAAAGAAGCATAGTGATACGCCATGTAAGTGAAATACACAGAACATAGAGTACCCCGATTTTCTCCCTAAAGGGATAACATCTCAGGGAGGGATCCATATTGTACTAATCCGTGTGGCCAACGTGACAGTATCAAGTAAAGTAATTTAATACAGGAAATAATTCTAAGCAGGATATGAAATGATCAGAGAATGTACTCGCCTGGTATCTGAATGTCTGAAGTAAATGTACTATCCGAGATGAGGTACCTAACTCCTAGTTAGAGCAACACAAGTCAAGATGTATACAGGGGATGATAAATGTAATCTACTATGCATCTGCATGCTGTCTAGGTCAAATTAGACCAAAGTCAACTCTCGGTCAACTCTAGTCAACTAGACTAGTCAAACTAGGTCAACTAGGTCAAGTCCTAGCCCAACAAGTCTAACAAGTCTCATTAGGCCTAACCAAGCCTAGTCTAGCAATCACACACTAATCACAAGCTAACACAAGCTATCAACACAAAATACATATATACATGTATGCACACAATGTATATAATTATTCATATAGGCTATTGCCTAGCATTTAAGGTAGGGTACAAGTCATATATGCATATACAATGGGTGAGTGGGGATGTCTCATTTATAGCATACAAGGTATGTAGTGTATATATCTATATAAGGGTAACATGCATTCATATATCCCAATACTACCTACTTTCATCTATACATTTATACATGCATACATATATATTTACATACATACACACATAGAGATAGAGGGGGTTAACATATGGCTAATTTTGTGGGGGTTAGGGATTGAAAATGTCACGACCCGCACCCTAGAGTTAGGGCACGATAACGTAATAACGCCCAGCCTACGCCGCAGTGTCGGCGGTTAGAACGCTGTCCTAGGTCTCAATGCATCTAACAGTATAAGACTAAACAGTTTATACTCTCCGAATGAGGGTAACATAGCAGATACAATCTCAATCACATCTAAGGTAGAGCATGATAAAGATAGATAAAACATGAAATCCAAAGAGATACAGGAGATAGAAGTCTAAGTGTCTATGATACATAAACCCATAAATACATCTCAAAACTCAATACAGTAATCCACAAAAGTAAAATACAACTCCAGACAAAATGAAATAACTACCTAAACAACCTCTAATGTGTCTCCTCTAGGCTAGCAGGCACCTCCAGGCTATCTGTAAAATTTATCAACAGGTCCAGTCAGAACGGGAGCGAGCACAAAACATCTCACGCAGTTCATATCGAGTTAGAAAATATAAACATGCAATAAAGTAAAGTACATGAAACGCTGAAAAGAAGAATGTATAGAAAACAGTAGAGATTTAATAACAGAAAATATCTAAATATGATAAGTAAGAACTGTAAGGAACATGTGATTTAGAGTACAATCTGGTTATGTAAACGGGTTAGGAAAATGTAATGGTAACTCCATTGTACGTGGGTGTACAATAGACATATATAATAGTTATACAATATTGTACAATAGGATTTGAGTACATAACCAATTCTACTTTTCCTCTTCAATCAATACACAAGGATCTACTCCAGTTACGTTATCTTATACAATAGTGTACAATGTTATACAATGGATGTACAATGTTATACAATAGTGTACAATGGTCTATCCCTGGGGGCTCATGTGATAATGAGAGTACAATATGCTCAATGAGTATACAAGGATATGGGTATTCAATAAATACAATATGGAAGTGAAACGCACATCACAATATGTATTTAGTGAATACAAGGAGATAACATCTCAAAAGAAGATTCATATAGTACCAATCCGTGATAACAGTCGTGTCAGCATCAAGTACAGTAATCTAGAGCAAAGAATATAAATCCATACAAGTATGAAACGGTCAGAGAATGTACTCGCCTCGATAACTGAACAGCTGATAAGTAAAGGGGGTCCCACTGAAGCCACAGAGTTTAATTTAAAGTAACACAGGTTACAAGGTGTTCAAGTTGTAATAAATAAATCTATATAATCAATCTACATTATTCTAGGTCCTTCTAAGTCAAAACAACTCTAGGTCGACTCCGGTCAATAATCTAGTCAACTAGGTCAAGTGTTGACTTATAGTTGACTTCGGGTCAACTGGTCAACTCTGGTCAAACAGGGTCAATTCTAGTCTAATATAAAGTGTCCTTCGTTATTTGTACGTCGAAACTTACGGCACGCAAATCGAGATAAGAAAATTATCGGTAAGGTTGATAATCTTATTATAGTGATCCACGTATCCAACTTGTCAATTTCAGCGATGTGAGATTACTGGAATTGACTGATCTCAGTTTCGTTGTACTAATCCCGAAATACGAACATTATGTGAATTAATTATTAATTAATTATAAAAAGGTTAAACTCAGAGAAATTATCAACAAACATTGTCGGACGATGAAATGAACATCGCCAACGTGTCCAGAATGGTCAAATTAGCTAGGGTAGCCTACCCAACGGTCCAATTTGGACACAAGGGCAAAAAGGTAATTTCGGGTCAAAACGGTGTCCGTGTCGGAGCCGTTTTGCACCAAAAAATGTGCAAGAAAACAAGTCTATAAAATATAACAAATTATATGTCCACACAACCAGAATGTCGATACGAACCCAACGGTATCTCCAGAATTGGATTCCGTTGACCCGATCTCAATTTGGCCCGTTGACCAGAACTTGGAATTCCGGTTTGCACGGAAATGCGTGCCGGAGCCAAAGTTCTCAAAACTCAGCAAACTACCTGTCAACGAGTCCAGAATGATGATACGAACCCAACGGTATCTCCAGAATTGGATTCCGATGAGCCGATCTCAAAATGACCTGTTGACCGGATATTGGCATCCGACTTGCACCGAAATACGTGCCGGATCCAATATCCACCAAAACCAAGCAAATTATATGTCAACGAGTCCAGAATGAAGATACGAACTCAACGGTATATCTGGAATTGGATTTCGATGAGCCGGCGTCAAAAAGTCCCGTTGACCCAGAAAGTGGGACCCGCTTTGCACCAAAAAACGTGCCCGGGCCCACGTTCTCCAAATCTAACAAATTTTATATGAAATATGCCAGAACGACGCCACGAGTCTAATGGTGGTGTCAGAAATGAAATCTGGAGTCCCGTGTTCAAAAATGGAATTTTACAAGTTGGAAATTACGAATTCGGACGGCCAACTTTGGCGTCGAATTCAACCAATCAAACAAGCTCACATGAAATGAAACTGGAGGGAAAGTAAGAGGGTTATACCAGCTTCACACAGGAACTAGTAGCACGCCAAACAGAGCTGCGGTGGAGGAGATACAAGCTGACGAAGTTGGCCCCGCGAAACTGTCCAAATTTAATACAATTTAAACAGTCAACTTGGTGACCGGTTTTTATGTATCAAACGATAAAATTAACGGACGAAAATTGACATGAGTGAAGGTGGATATGCCGAGATTGCGAAGGAGCGAAGAATCAACGATCCAACGGTCGGATCTCCGGGAAAACGTACGCAAAGTCACTGCGACGGGGCACGATTTCAGCGTCGTTTCCGAGCTCGTCACGACGGGACGTCGTTCAAAACGCACGAATCGCCTCGACGGTGCGTCCTGGAGGACGGTGGCCGTCAGGGGAGGACTCGCCGGAGTGGGGCACACCCACGGTGAGCTACGGCGGCCCACACGGCGGCACGGCGACGTACGACAGCGGCCCGCGCGCGCGCGTGTGCTCGCTGCCGTGAATGGCTGCTGCTGTTTGGCCGGCTCACGCGGGACTGGAGCGGCCAGGATTGGCCGGCGAGGGCGGCTACTCGTGCGGCCAGTGACGACAGGCACGGCGGGGGAAGTGGTGGTGGATGGCTAGTGATGGCGGAGGAGGAAGGTGGTGGTCGGGAATAGAGGAGGAAGAGGAGGAGAGGAGGAGGAAATAGAGAGGAGGAGAGATGGTGGTGTTGGAGGCCGACGGCGAGGGGAGGTCAGGGTGGTCCGGCCAGGAGGAGGAAGTCAGGGGGAAAGGCTGGGCATGGCTCGGGTTAGTGAAATGGTGCTGGGTGGTGATGAATACTGTTGGAGTTGTTGTTTTGTTTGAAAAGAAAGGATAGGAAGGAGAGAGAGAGAATAGGATAATGTTGAAATAATGAAAAGAGAGAGAGAGAGAAAGAAAAGATTCTTTCCAACATTGAAATTAGGCCGGCTAGGGGTGGCTGTGAGAGTGTGTATGGGGGGAAATTAATGGATGAGATTTAATTAGGAGGATCAAAGGCTAGGAATAAATTAGAGGGAAATGGGCCATTCCAATGGGAATTAAACAAATAGAAGTTTCCAAAAAATATAGAAAAATATGCAAAATGAGTACTTGATATTTTTGGGCAAGGAAATGAGGGTGTCATGATGGAGAATAACATGGAGCTGGACTGGGTTCGGTCAAACCGGGTTGGATGAAAATCGGACATGGCGAAATATTCGAATTAAAATTGGAGTTGATAATCGTGGACAAATAAGTAGCACATGGGGATTCCAATAAATGGGACACAAGTGGCGGACGGATAGTAGGCTCAATGTGGGCCATGTCCATAATTGGAGCGGACAGGTTTTGGTCGACAGGGGACCCACAAATTAAGTTGAAAAATGAATGTAACGTCGTGGAGTGAAATAAAATCGGGTCACGTGTCGGGAAAAATTGTGCGAATCAAATGGAGCACAAAATGACGTGTCTGAGTGGGACACGAAGGTCATGGATGACGAGCGTCTCGAGTAGATCATCAATGAGGAGTTGGTTTCAAGAAACTGACTGGTCTTGCGCTCCCAATTTAAAAGTCATGGTAACGTGCTGAAAATGATCAAGGAAAAGAGTGGGAAAATAAATAACAATCAAATGGTCTAAACCGACCCGAAGTTCAGCGAAGCAGAAAGAGCACAAGAGAACAAGTTTGGATGGGACACTATATACCGTCATGAAGGTAATCGTGTCCACTCCAAAACTCATGAAGAAGATTTCCAAAGTTTAACATCCCTGATACTCCAAATATCAATGGCACGGAAAAGTACACTTACAGATAGATAAATAAAATGAAATATTTATCAAAACCAAATAATCAGAAAAAACAAAATAAAAATGAAAAAAATTTTAATCCGAAATTCAGGGTGCTCATATCCTACCCACCTTATAAAAATTTCGTCCTCGAAATTAAAATGTCCATACTCCCTCTAGGTCAAACCTCCACAATCAAGTCCCAGAACTTAAACAAATCATACCATCAAATAAAAGAACGGCATACAGGGTCATGGCATACGGTGACAGTGAAGTCTCATCTAGGTTTACTATGCATGTTATGATTAGATAAGTTGCGTGTTGCGTATTGTAGGGTGTTTAACCAAAATGCCATGATTAGTGTAACTTGATAGCTGTTGTTTGGAACCCAAATCCTTCTATACTCTTCATATATATTTCACATACCCCCATGCACATGATGCTAGCTTTTCCTCTCTAACGCTCTCTCTATATATTGTGATTGGATTTTCATGCAATTGACTTTTATTCCTTAACTAGTGATTTGATTTTTTTCTTGAATAGTACTTTTTTTTCGGATGATTGGTAGTTACCTTCCTTTATTTTTTTATTTATTTTATGAGTACCAGTTTTCATATGGGGTGGTAGACAACTTTATAGTCTTGATGGTTGTTGTTTCTGTATCTTTCTATTTTAGCACCCTGTGTGTTTGATACCCTATGACCGTTGGTTAGCATGACTAGTAAACCTAGATGAGACTTCACTGTCACCGTATGTCATGACCCTGTATGCCGTTTTTTTATTTGATGGTATGATTTGTTTAAGTCCTGGGACTTTGATTTTGGGGGTTTGACCTAGAGGGAGTAGGGATATTTTAATTTCGAGGACGAAATTTTTATAAGGTGGGTAGGATGTGAGCACCCTGAATTTCGGGCTAATTTTTTTATTTTATTTTCTGATTGATTGGTTTGATAAATAATTTATTCTGTATTTTTTTCCTTAAGTGTACTTTTCCATGCCATTGATATTTGGAGTATCAGGGATGTTCAACTCTGGAAATCTTTTTCACGAGTTTTGGAGTGGACACGATTACCTTCATGACGGTATATAGTGTCCCATCCAAACTTGTTCCCTTATGCTCTTTCTGCTTCGCTGAACTTTGGGTCGGTTTAGACCATTTGATTGTTATTTATTTTTTCCACTCTTTTTCTTGATCATTTTCAGCGCGTTACCATGACATTTAAATTGGGAGCGCAAGACCAGTTATTTTCTTGAAACCAACTCCTCATTGATGATCTACTCGAGACGTTCGTCACCCATGACCTTCGTTTCCCACTCAGACACGTCATTTTGAGCTCCATTTGATTTGCACAACTTTTTCGACACGTGATCCGATTTTATTTCACTCCACGGCGTCACATTCATTTTCCAACTTGATTTGTGGGTCCCCTGTCGACCAAAACCTGTCAGCCCCAACTATGGTCATGGCCCACTTTGAGCCTACTATCCGTCCGCCACTTGTGACCCATTTATTGGAATCCCCATGTGCTACTTATTTGCCCATGATCATCAACGCCTATTTTTAATTCGATTTTTGCACAATGTCCAGTTTTGATCCAATCCGGCTCTACTGAGTCCAGTCCAGCTTTGTGTTGCCCTCCATCAGGACACCCTCATAATTCTTGCCCAAAAATATCAAGTACTTATTTTACCCATTTTTAATATTTAATGGAAAAATCTCCATTGATTTTAATTCCCATTGGAATGATCTAATTCTCCATTTAATCTCCACCCTTGGATCTCCCTACATTAATCATAACCATTGATTTCCCCCCTCACATTCATAGCAGCCTCCTCCCATGGGGTGCCGGCCCTAAATTCGAGAGAGTAACTTTTTCTCTCTCTTCCTCTCACATGATTATTCATCTCTCTCTCTTTCACTTTTATTACAACCACTTCAACAAACCAACACTCAAACTCTACAAACAAAAAAACCGACAGCAGCTTTCCCCCATGCAACCCGAGCTCCTCACAGCTCCCATGGCCATGGCCGACCCCGGTCACTCAGCCTCCCTTGGCCGTCGGCCACCCTTGGCCGGCCTCCGCCGCCATCAACCACCATCAGATCTCCTCCTCGATCTCCTTCCTCCTCCTCCAACTTCACATCACCGAACCATCAACTCCCCACCATGGCACACCACCCTTCGCGCAGCCTCGAGCCACCACCTCCTCCGCCTACACAGTGTACGCCACCTCGTCGCGCCTCTGCCGGGCCAGGCGCGCCGCGCCGCCGCGTGCCACCAGTGCGCACAGCGGGCAGCAATAGCTGCAAAGGCAGCAGAGCGCGCCCCTTCGCGCGCGGGCGCGAGCGCGTGAAGCGCTGCGACGTGCTCGTCGGCCACGCGTCGACGTGGCCATGGTCCTCCCCCGCCTTGGGCGAACTCCGGCGACCCCCTCCCCGGGTCCATCGCCTCGCTCCCCGGCGCGACGTATAGGCGATTCGTGCGTTTTGAACGACGTCCCGTCGTGACGCGCGCAAAATGAAGTTCGTTTTGGCGCCCCGTCGCAGCAACTTCGTGCACGTTTTCCCGGAGATCCGACCGTTGGATCGGCGATTTCTTCACTCCGTCGTAATCTCGGTATATCCACCTTCATCCCTGTCAATTTTCGTCCGTTGATTTTATCGTTTGATACATGAAAACCGGCCACCAAGTTGACCGTTTAAATTGTATTAAATTTGGACAGTTTCGCGGGGCCAACTTCGTCAGCTTGTATCTCCTCCATCGCAGCTCCGTTTGGTGTTCTACAAGTTCCAGTGCGAAGCTGGTATAACCCTCTTACTACCCCTCCAGTTTCGTTTCATTGTGAGCTTGTTTGATTGGTTGAATTTGACGCCAAAGTTGGCCGTCCGAATTCGTAATTTCCAACTTGTAAAATTCCATTTTTGAACACGGGACTCCAGATTTCATTTTTGACACCACCATTAGACTTGTGGCTTCGTTCTGGCATGTTTTCATATAAAATTTGTTAGATTTGGAGAACGTGGGCCCGGACACGTTTTTCAGTGCAAAGCGGGGTCCCACATTCTGGGTCAACGGGACTTTTTGACGCCGGCTCATCGGAATCCAATTCCGGATATACCGATGAGTTCGTATCGTCATTCTGGACTCGTTGACATATAATTTGTGAGGTTTTGGTGGATATTGGGTCTGGCACGCATTTCGGTGCAAGTCGGATACCAATATCCGGGTCAACGGGTCATTTTGAGATCGGCTCATCGGAATCCAATTCCGGAGATACCGTTGAGTTCGTATCATCATTCTGGACTCGTTGACAGGTAGTTTGCTGAGTTTTGAGAACTTTGGCTCCGGCACGCATTTCCGTGCAAATCGGAATTCTAAGTTCTGGTCAACGGGCCAAATTGAGATCGGGTCAACGGAATCCAATTCTGGAGATACCGTTGGGTTCGTATCGTCATTCTGGTTGTGTGGACATATAATTTGCTATATTTTATAGACTTGTTTTCTTGCACATTTTTTGGTGTAATACGGTTCCGACACGGACACCGTTTTGACCCGAAATTATCTTTTTGCCCTTGTGTCCAAATTGGACCGTTGGGTAGGCTATCCTAGCTAATTTGACCGTTCTGGACACGTTGGCGATGTTCATTTCATCGTCCGACAATGTTTGTTGATAATTTTTCTGAGTTTAACCTTTTTATAATTAATTAATAATTAATTCATATAATGTTCGTATTTCGGGATTAGTACAATGAAACTGAGATCAGTCAATTCCAGTGATCTCACATCGCTGAAATTGGCAAGTTGGATACGTGGATCACTATAATAAGATTATCAACCTTACAGATAATCTTCTTATCTCGATTTGCGTGCCGTAAGTTTCGACGTGCAAATAACGAAGTACACTTTATATTAGACTGGAATTGACCCTGATTGACATAAGTTGACCAGTTGACCCAAAGTCAACTGTAAGTCAACACTTGACCTAGTTTGACTAGATTATTGACCGGAGTCGACCTAGAGTTGTTTTGACTTAGAAGAACCTAGAATAATGTAGATTGATTATAGAGATTCATTTATTACAACTTGAACACCTTGTAACCTGTGTTACTTTAAATAGGACTCTGTGGCTTCAGTGGGACCCCCTATACTTATCAGCTGTTCAGGTTATCGAGGCGAGTACATTCTCTGATCATTTCATATCCTACTTAGAATTATATTCCTGCTTTAAATTACTATACTTGATGCTGTCACGACATTATCACGGATTAGTACTATACGGATCTCTTCATGCGATGTTATCCCCCTCGGGAGCATCGGGTACATTATGTCATGTACGTTTCACTTTCATCATGTACTCCTGTGCTTTCACCATACATGTACACTCTTGTGAATCATGTACTCTCATGTTCACAGAGCCTTCATGTATACTATCATGTGCACCCTTTTAAGGGCCCCATGTGATATCATGTACAATAACATAACCTGCTTAGATCCTTGTGTACTGATTGGGGAAAACGGGGGAGTGCTAGTAGTCATGTGAACAATTCTTTAGTAGTGTAGATCATGTACAACTCTTTAGTGTAGATCATGTACAAATCTGTTCCGTTCACATGTGCTATCCTGTACTCTGACTCACTAGCCACTGTTAGTTCTTTACTTATAGTAGATATTTCTATTACAGTTCTCTCTCTCTGTTTACATATTGTATTCTTCAGCACTTGTATCTTACTTTACTGCATGTTTACATTTCTAACCTGCTATGATCTGTTGAGATGTACTGTACTCGCTCCAGTCCTGACTGGACCTGTTGATAAATTTTACAGATAGCCTGGAGGTGCCTGCTAGCCTAGAGGAGACACTTTAGAGGTTGTTTAGGTAGTTATTTCATTTTGTCTGGAGTTGTATTTACTTTGTGGATTACTGTATCTTATTTGAGTTTTGAGATGTACTTCTGGGTTCATGTATCTTAGACACTTAGACTTCTATCTCCTGTATTTATTTTGGATTTCATGTTTTATCTATCTTTATCATGCTCTACCTTAGATGTGATTGAGTTTGTATCTGCTATGTCACCCCCATTCGGGGAGTATAAACTGTTTAGTCTTATACTGTTAGATGCATTGAGACCTAGGACAGCATTCTACCGCCGACACTGCGGCGTAGGCTGGGCGCGGTGTAGGCTGGGCGTTGTTACGTTCTCGTGCCCTAACTCTAGGGTGCGGGTCGTGACAGTTGTCTACCACCCCATATGAAAACTGGTACTCATAAAAAATAAAGGAAGGTAACTACCAATCATCTGAAAAAAGTACTATCCCAAGAAAATCAAAATCACAAGTTAAAGAATTGAAAGTCACTTGCATTGAAATCCAATCACAATATATATACAGAGAGAGCGTTAGAGAGGGAAAACTAGCATCATGTGTATGGGGACATGTTCATATGGTTAGATAGTAGGCGTGTGTGTACGTGAATATATGTATATGGGGATTCGGGTTTCAACAATAACTAGCAAGTTACACTAATCATGACATATGGGTTAACGACCTACAATACACAACCTATTTAATCATAACATGCATGGCTAACCATTTATATATATAAGAAGGTAGAGAATTAGTTATTTATCTATATACATTATAACATGGATGTATAAACGCTATATATATCTATATAGATACATGATCATAACATGGAGAGGAAAGATTAGGTTACATGACAGGGTATACTAAGTTAGAGTGTGTGTGTGTCCTTGTACAGGGTTATAGCTTAGTATTGAAAGGTTAAACCCAGTTTTAGTTCAGCATTTACATACAAAATCTGAAAATAAGCTAACATTTAAACAAGTGTAATATTAACATGTTGCAGTAATGTAAACATAACTAATAACATGAAATTTTCATTTAAATTACGAATTTAAACATGGAAAAGTAGAGGACCAGAAATATTAGGGTTTTGATAATCTAACATCAACGACATATTAATATGTATCTAGATGTGTGGAAAAATCAAGTGTAGCATGCATACATGTTAGGCAAAGTGTTTGCTATATATATTCATATACATATTCTCATGTCCCAATAAAAAAAATTTAATTTCTACATCAGGACCAACATTTAAATTCCTACCAAAGTTACAGAGTAGGTGATTGACAAAATCAAGACAGTTTTATTATTATCTAATACAAGAAAAATAGCAAGAAAGAATAACGATAAAATCTGTTTTGCTTATCTGTTTAAAGAAGGAACTGTTCTGAAATCCAGAGTTAAATTATCAAATCCAAGATAAAGTCTAGCAAATTCATCGATTCATTGTATTATGAAAACTCCTAGCAAAAAATTTTACAAGGTTTATAAAACCAACTAAACTTACTCCTGAGTTAAATAATAGAAAACTAGACAACCAAACAAATAATAATTCTTTTTTTTCTTTTTCTTTTTGAATGACTGAAACAAAAGTAGAGAAAACATGTTCAAAATTATTTAAGGTGCAATCCGATAATCATATGCGTCTATCCAAAATCATGGTACTCTAAATCCTCGTCATACTAGTAAGCAAGGCTACGATAATCACAGAGTCCTTGACTTATGCACATATCTCTAGAATCATGGTATTTAACATTTTCGCGGTACCGCATGCTTGGCTGCGAAAACCTTAAATTTCCACATCGGAGAAATATATCCAGAGTCAGACTATATGTCCTCACCATGCTGGCTAATGTGACTATAGAAGACTAGATTCCATAACATAGATGACCTAGCCCATATAATTTCATCTTGCCAAAAATTTAATTAAATCGATAATGGATACTCGAAAATCAAATCAATTTTATTAACGAACATCAAAATTCAAAATGAACAAAATCCATCAAAATACAAACTCGGATGCAACAACTATCATCAAAATTCAAAATTCGACAATCATCCACCAAAATCAATAAATACAAACTCGATTTCAACCATAATCTATAAAAATCAAATTCAACAACAGAAAATAAAGATAAAACAAATCAAGGAAAAAGAGTTTTCAAATCGAAGTTAAATAAGATTCTCCAGGGTCGTCCCAGGAATCTCTCAAGGGATCCTAACTGTGATTGAGTACCTTTAAAAATTTATCCTAATCCTACTGCAGGCTGTAGTGGTACTCTAGTTCGAATACTACTACATAAACTCGACCTGCATGGGCCACCACTAAAAACGTGTCACGACCCGCGCCCTAGAGTTAGGGCACGAGAACGTAACAACGCCCAGCCTACGCCGCAGTGTCGGCGGTAGAACGCTATCCTAGGTCTCAATGCATCTAACAGTATAAGACTAAACAGTTTATACTCCCCGAATGGGGGTGACATAGCAGATACAATCTCAATCACATCTAAGGTAGAGCATGATAAAGATAGATAAAACATGAAATCCAAAAGAGATACAGGAGATAGAAGTCTAAGTGTCTATGATACATAAACCCATAAATACATCTCAAAACTCAATACAGTAATCCACAAAGTAAAATACAACTCCAGACAAAATGAAATAACTACCTAAACAACCTCTAATGTGTCTCCTCTAGGCTAGCAGGCACCTCCAGGCTATCTGTAAAATTTATCAATAGGTCCAGTCAGGACGGGAGCGAGCACAAAACATCTCACGCAGTTCATATCGAGTTAGGAAATATAAAGCATGCAATAGAGTAAAGTACATGAAACGCTGAAAGAAGAATGTATAGAAAACAGTAGAGATTTAATAACAGGAAATATCTAAATATGATAAGTAAGAACTGTAAGGAACATGTGATTTAGAGTACAATCTGGTTATGTAAACGGGTTAGGAAAATGTAATGGTAACTCCATTGTACGTGGGTGTACAATAGACATATACAATAGTTATACAATGTTGTACAATAGAATTTGAGTACATAACCAATTCTACTCCCCCTCCCCAATCAATACACAAGGATCTACTCCAGTTACGTTATCTTATACAATAGTGTACAATATTATACAATGGATGTACAATGTTATACAATAGTGTACAATGGTCTATCCCTGGGGCTCATGTGATAATGAGAGTACAATATGCACAATGAGTATACAAGGATATGGGTATTCAATAAATACAATATGAAAGTGAAACGCATGTCACAATATGTATTTAGTGAATACAAGGAGATAACATCTCAAAAGAAGATCTATATAGTACCAATCCGTGATAACAGTCATGTCAGCATCAAGTACAGTAATCTAGAGCAAGAATGTAAATCCATACAAGTATAAAACGGTCAGAGAATGTACTCGCCTCAATAACTGAACAGCTGATAAGTAAAGGGGGTCCCACTGAAGCCACAGAGTCATATTTAAAGCAACACAGGTTACAAGGTGTTCAAGTTGTAATAAATAAATCTCTATAATCAATCTACATTATTCTAGGTTCTTCTAAGTCAAAACAACTCTAGGTCGACTCCGGTCAATAATCTAGTCAAACTAGGTCATGTGTTGACTTATAACTAACTTTGGGTCAACTGGTCAACTCTGGTCAAACAGGGTCAATTTTAGTCTAATATAAAGTGTACTTCGTTATTTGTACGTCGAAACTTACGGCACACAAATCGAGATAAAAAGATTATCGGTAAGGTTGATAATCTTATTATAGTGATCCACGTATCCAACTTGTCAATTTCAGCGATGTGAGATCACTGGAATTGACTGATCTCAGTTTCGTTGTACTAATCCCGAAATACGAACAATATATGAATTAATTATTAATTAATTATAAAAAGGTTAAACTCAGAGAAATTATCAACAAATATTGTCGGACGATGAAATGAACATCGCCAACGTGTCCAGAATGGTCAAATTAGCTAGGATAGCCTACCCAACGGTCCAATTTGGACACAAGGGCAAAAAGATATTTTCGGGTCAAAACGGTGTCCGTGTCGGAGCCGTTTTGTACCGAAAAACGTGCAAGAAAACAAGTCTATAAAATATAACAAATTATATGTCCACGCAACCAGAATGTCGATACAAACCCAACGGTATCTCCAGAATTGGATTCCGTTGACCCGATCTCAATTTGGCCTGTTGACCATAACTTGGAATTCCGGTTTGCACGGAAATGCATGCCGGAGCCAAAGTTCTCAAAACTCAGCAAACTACCTGTCAACGAGTCCAGAATGATGATACGAACTCAACGGTATCTCCAGAATTGGATTCTGATGAGCCGATCTTAAAATAACCCGTTGACCCGGATATTGGCATCCGACTTGCACCGAAATGTGTGCCGGATCTAATGTCCACCAAAACCTAGCAAATTATATGGCAACGAGTCCAGAATGAAGATACGAACTCAACGGTATATCCGGAATTGGATTCCGATGAGCCGGCGTCAAAAAGTTTCGTTGACCCAGAAAGTGGGACCCGCTTTGCACCGAAAAATGTGCCCGGGCCCACGTTCTCCAAATCTAACAAATTTTATATGAAAATAAGCCAGAACGATGCCACGAGTCTAATGGTGGTGTCAGAAATGAAATCTGGAGTCCCGTGTTCAAAAATAGAATTTTACAAGTTGGAAATTATGAATTCGGACGGCCAACTTTGGCGTCGAATTCAACCAATCAAACAAGCTCACAATGAAACGAAACTGGAGGGGAAGTAAGAGGGTTATACTAGCTTCGCACAGGAACTGGTAGCACACCAAACAGAGCTGCGGTGGAGGAGATACAAGCTGACGAAGTTGGCCCCGCGAAACTGTCCAAATTTAATACAATTTAAACGGTCAACTTGGTGGCCGATTTTCATGTATCAAACGATAAAATTAACGGACGAAAATTGACATGAGTGAAGGTGGATATACTGAGATTGCGACGGAGCAAAGAAATTGACGATCCAACGGTCGGATCTCCGGTAAAACGTGCGCAAAGTCGCTACGACGGGGCGCAATTTCAGTGTCGTTTCCGAGCTCGTCACGACGGGACGTCGTTCAAAACGCACGAATCGCCTCGACGGCGCGTCCCGGAGGACGGTGGCCGTCAGGGGAGGACTCGCCGGAGTGGGGCGCACCCACGGCGAGCCACGACGGCCCATGCGGCTGCACGGCGGCGCACGATGGCGGCCCGCGCGCGCGTGTGCTCGCTGCCGTGAACGGCTGCTGCTGTTTGGCCGGCTCGCGCGGGACTGGAGCGGCCAGGATTGGCCGGCGAGGGCGGCTGCTCATGCGGCTAATGACGGCAGGCACGGCGGAGGAAGTGGTGGTGGATGGCTAGTGATGGCGGAGGAGGAAGGTGGTGGTCGGGAATGGAGGAGGAAGAGGAGGAGAGGAGGAGGAAATAGAGAGGATGAGAGATGGTGGTGTTGGAGGCCGACGGCGAGGGGAGGTCAGGGTGGTCCGGCCAGGAGGAGGAAGTCGGAGGGAAAGGCTGGGCATGGCTCGGGTTAGTGAAATGGTGCTGGGTGGTGATGAATACTGTTGGAGTTGTTGTTTTGTTTGAAAAGAAAGGATAGGGAGGAGAGAGAGAGAGAATAGGATAATGTTGAAATAATGAAAAGAGAGAGAGAGAAAGAAAAGATTCTTTCCAACATTGAAATTAGGGCCGACTAGGGGTGGCTGTGAGAGTGTGTATAGGGGGAAATTAATGGATGAGATTTAATTAGGAGGATCAATGGCTAGGAATAAATTACAGGGAAATGGGCCATTCCAATGGGAATTAAACAAATAGAAGTTTCCAAAAAATATAGAAAAATATGCAAAATGAGTACTTGATATTTTTGGGCAAGGAAATGAGGGTGTCATGATGGAGAATAACATGGAGCTGGACTGGGTTCGGTCAAACCGGGTTGGATGAAAATCGGACATGGCAAAATATTCGAATTAAAATATGAGTTGATAATCATGGACAAATAAGTAGCACATGGGGATTCCAATAAATGGGACACAAGTGGCGGACGGATAGTAGGCTCAATGTGGGTCATGTCCATAATTGGAGCGGACGGGTTTTGGTCGACAGGGGACCCACAAATTAAGTTGGAAAATGAATGTGACGCCGTAGAGTAAAATAAAATCGGATCTCGTGTCGGAAAAAGTTGTGCAAATTAAATGGAGCACAAAATGACGTGTCTGAGTGGGACACGAAGGTCATAGGTGACGAGCGTCTCGAGTAGATCATCAATGAGGAGTTGGTTTCAAGAAACTGACTGGTCTTGCGCTCCCAATTTAAAAGTCATGGTTACGCGCTGAAAATGATCAAGGAAAAGAGTGGAAAAATAAATAACAATCAAATGGTCTAAACCGACCCGAAGTTCGACGAAGCAGAAAGAGCACAAGAGAACAAGTTTGGATGGGACACTATATGCCGTCATGAAGGTAATCGTGTCCACTCCAAAACTCATGAAGAAGATTTCCAAAGTTGAACATCCCTGATACTCCAAATATCAATGGCACGAAAAAGTACACTTACAGATAGATAAATAAAATGAAATATTTATCAAAACCAAATAATCAGAAAAAACAAAATAAAAATGAAAAAAAATTCAACCCGAAATTCAGGGTGCTCACAGAAAATGTGACTGGTTTATGGTGTTTTAGGACAGCATATGGGGCTCTAATGGGACATGCTTGTGGAGTGATAAGGACTGGTTTAGGAGCTTCTATAGGCTGTCCAATTTGGACTGTACAAGGGCTGAATAGGGCAGGAAATGGGGGCTAGTAGGGACTGAGCAAGCTATACTAGGTCTGAAACATATATAGGCTTCTAATTACATTGTCATCTCTAATACCCATTCCTAAATTAATCTGAGCAAGTATCTCTTGGACTATACAATCAAAGGGGGACAGGAACATTTAGGATAAAATAGAGATTGGCACTTAAAGAGACTAATGCTAAGGTTAAGGTTGTAGCACAGGTAGAGAGATTGAATTGAGAGTAATTGGACAAGGAGTATGGACAGACAGTTTAGTTCAGTGGAAGATTGGTCAATAAATGAGAGGAAGGGTTTATCATCCAAGTACCTCATCCATACTGGACTGACTTAAATAAATGGACTGAACTCTAACATTCTAATACCTGAACCTAGAATGAAAGACTGAAATAAAGAGTGGATTAAGGGGCTAAATTGGACTGCTATATGGACAGGCATCACAAGTTAGGAGGGGCTGTGTGGGGTGAAATGGGGACTGTCATGGACAGTCAACAAGGGTTGTTATGGGGGTGTAAAGGGATGAACTTCAAGGACTAATTTGTGGGGCTAATGACATAATTTTAGGAGCTAATAGGGACTGTTGTATGATAGGTTTTTGGGACTGAACAAAGGGTCAATATAGGGTGAATCAAAGGCTGTCAATGGCTGAGTTTGAGGTGATTTTAAGGGACTGTTTTGTAGTAATATTAGGACTGATATGTAGGGCAGGTAATAGAAGCTATGGCTGTCATTTAGGGGGGGTGTGTTTGGGACAAGTTAAGGGCTAAATACATGTGTGTGTATGTGGGGTGTGAGGGAAATTCATGAAGTAAGTTTCAGTTTCCTGAAACTGTGACAGGAACCCCAATCAATACCAAAAACCCAAATCAGGAATTTCATTCCCAGGTTTCAATGTCCTACCTGTGTGGGTGTGTTATTGTGTCAATGAGGTATGCATGTGTGTGTATCCCTAGAGTACATGTGTGTGTGAGGGAACCTATGTGTATGTGACAGTTTAGTAATAGATTGTGAACTGGAAAGAATGCAAGGGTGTCACTTGTGTGTGGAGAACATTAGGTGGCATGTGAATCAAAGGACAGTTTAATAGGTGTAGTGATATGAAAATAGTGAGTGTATCAACATGACAGTTAAGAATGAACTATCTTCAGATTCAGTCTCCCTGTAACCTTGGTTTTCAAGTTTTCTAATGCAAAAGAATGTGTGTGTGGTGTATATATATATTCAGTTTCCAGGGAACAATACATACATACATTACACAACCATGCATCCATTAATCTCAGGACATATCTCAATAATTCAAGCCTATACACCAACTCTGAAAATAAATCTGAACTGTAAATGCAAGGAACCTAAGCTCGATAACCCAAATAAACAAACAATCAAAACAATTCTCAGTTTACATATAGGAAATGAATCCTCAGTTGAACAACCAGTGTACAACATGCCTGTGGGTAATACCAAGTATTCATGAATGGCAATTCAGTGTGTATTCATGTGTGACAGTGTATCAAACATAGTGTCTCAGGAATTTAGATTAACAGTGTGTATAAGTATAGGATAGATGAGTGTGTGCAACTCAGATTTGTTAACCAAGTCTAGGATCTAATTAGTAATTAAAATCCATAATTTAAACATTTAAAACCTCAAAAAAATAACTGGAAAATTAATCACAGACTGATACTTAACAGTTCATATCAAAAAAATAGGGATTCTCCCCATTTCGAAAACCAAAACCAAAGGAAAACCCACAATCAGGCATATGGACGTGTCCTCCATGTGTACACGTGTCTAGGGGGTCCATTCGAGTCCAGAAAACTGGACATGAAGTGTCCAAACAATAAAAATAACAAAATAGTGAATCAGTGTCTCAACGTGGCCTCGTGCAGCCGTGTTGTGAATGATTGCGCACAACATAGGGCACGAACACCCACGGGCTCGTACACACACGAATAGGGGGTGTAGGGCTAGGGTTTAAGGTTCCTGACACGAGTCCAAGTCGTGTCTACACGCGAGGCAAAAACCGTACCAGTGGCCTCTTCCCGCGCGGAACAGTGTAGTGCATTAAAGGTGCACTCGTATTTTCGTGTCCGACACGACACGATGTGTCCTGAAACTCGAGGGAAGGGTCTGTCAGTGATGGCCCCCACCTCTGTGTCAAGTGACACGAGTCCACGTGTCCAATTTGTGGAGAAAACAGTGCGTGTCATCAGGGCACCTGTGCGCTGTGTCGTGCAGCGTGTCCACGGCCGTTTCCGACACGTAAACGACACGAATTCGTGTTCAGTCAATGGGGTTTTGAAAACACACATCAAGGGCTTCCCAAATATGTAATTTGTTTTAGAAAATACAAAGGTTTAATCCATTCGAGCATTTCATCAAACACCTACATATATGCATTGGTACGTGTCCGATACGGACACCAAACGGACACAAAACTTTGCAAAACCTATACCAACAGAGAGAGGACACCTAGGGCTTCCTAACCATGCAAAGAAAACGAAATTTGGTAGACGGAAATAGGGATTTACCTATATGTTCAATTTGTATGAAAAAGCTTCAAAAAAAAGGGGTTTCTTCTTGATGGCCAAGTGCTCCAAATTGGTCCAAACCTGAGATTTCTCTCCATGAACATGAAATAGAGCTGGATTAGGAACTACTGCAAAAGACTAGTGTGGAAAAGGAATTAAAATGAATAATCTATGGGTTGGGGAAGAATCGACAAACCTCTTTCTCCAAGCTTGAGAAGAAAAACAATAAAAGAGGCAAGAACAAATGGAAGAGGCATTAAATAGGGTGTGGAACCCTAGGTTGGCTGCCATGGGTGGGCTTGTTGGAGTTTGGGCTTAAGTCATGGGCCTATGGTTCAATTCACAAGTCATTAAATCATAAGTCATTGCATTAAATCATAAGTCATGACTTAATTTCACTAAACCAAATCCCCTCATTCTAAAACCAATCTCTAATGACTAAAATGGTTTAACTCAAGTTAGGCTAGGGTTACCATAGCTAGGGTTAGGTTCTAGGCTAGTCTACAAGTCTCAAACTAATCAAAACTAACATAACACATAGCAATATTTAATTAATATTAAATTCACAAAAATTCTCATAAATCATAATAAATTCAAATAAATCCTAAAATGACCAAAATACCCTCTAGGCTAAAATGTACTAGTTAAATATCCGAATCACATGGCTAGGCTCTAGGACAGACAGTCTCTACGGTTACACTAGCAAAACACCAAAATCATAAGTCATAATTTAAAATAGTTTTAAAAGATTAAAAATTACCAAAAATCATATTATTATTTAAATACCATAATTAAATAATTTAAAATACAAAATTTCAAAACTACCCTCATTTTAGAAACTGGATGTTACACTACGGGAGCGGGGCGTGACATATACCAACTGATACGCTTTATTGCATCCTTCTCGAGTATGCCATTAACCTACCTATGCAACTGATATGTGCTATAATGCCTAATTCGACTGGTCATTGCATTATATAATCTTAATACAACAATTTATGCCCCCGTAACTCCCTGCACCAACAACAAAATGGTAATATCTGCCTTACAATGTAACTGGCCAACATGTACAACAGAACCCATAATCTATACAGGACTCCTAATTGATTTGTGATGATTTATTATCTACAAGGAACAATTCATTCATCAGAACCGCGATTTGGATTTCGAGTTAACCCCTCCAGGCAATAAGGTGTCCTGTATCGACTATTGTCAGCATTTCTTATTCCTCTATCCAGTTATATAGATTACTGAAACATGCATGTAATCTTCTCTCAACAGCTTTCATGGGAAACAACAGTGTCTACATGTGTCCATGTCTTGTTTGACATGCGAGTACAGGGGATACCCCCCTTCAACCCATGGTTTTCTCGGTAGATTTCTTATAGTACTCTAATCAAAAGCTTATCGATCACACCTTAAATTCTAAATAGGAAGTCATAAAGTTAGGATAGAAAATTACCTATTGAAGAATTCAATTGCCACTTCTCTGCAATACTCTGGGCTACTTCTCGACTTAAGGAACAGGGAGGGCGGCAGATCTTCTAGGGTTTATAGTGGGGTTTGGGGGCTGTCCACTGATCATATATATAACCAAGTTTTTGGATAGATACGAATACCTCAGGGATTTCGAGACATCGAGATCAGGATTTGAACGGAAGGGGGGGGGGTTGAGAGTTCGGTTAAGAAAAGAAATTGTGAGGGTTATCCTGAGTTTAAATCCAAGAAGAAAATTTGAATTATTGACAAATTGCACCCAGGTCCCTGTCAGTTCTTTTATTACCCATTTGGCCCTCCATAGGTATTTTAGGTAAAACACTATATATATCATAACAAATATATATTGGACAATAAAAGAAGGGTATAAATTTAAAAAAATAGGAGAAAAATTTTGGTCAAGGGGTTGACAGGCCCAAATTATTAAGCTTAGATCTCAGTTTCCTGATAACTCGATTAAGTTAATTAGACTTGATAATGCCGCAGAATTTACCTCGCAAGTTTTTGATGATTATTGTACATCATTAAGGATTGAGGTAAAGCATCATGTTTTCCATGTGCACACACAAAATGAGTTAGCTGAGTCATTTATTAAACATCTCCAACTTATAGCTAGACCTCTACTAATGCAATTTAATATGCCAATTGAGGCTTAGGGACATGCTATTTTACATGCTGCATTTCTAGTTAGATTTAGATCGACTGCTTACCATATTTTTTCACCCATACAACTTGTAAGTGGTAGACAACCCAACATTTCACATTTGAGAAAGTTATTTGGATGTGCAGTATATGTCCCAATTCTACCTCCCAAACGAAATAAGATGGGTCCCCAACGACGTTTGGGAATATACATTGTTTTTGAATCTTCCTCCATAATAAGGTATTTGGAACCAATGACTGGTGATGCCTTTACTGTAAGATATGAAGATTGTCAATTTGATGAGAGAGTCTTCTCGCCGTTAGGGGGAGGTAAGCAACAAATTGTTCATATAGAAAATCCATTGCTAATGAACGACATGAATTAACATGAAATACGCCTACTCTATCTCATAATGATCCAAGAACTCCATAATATGATTATGAGACAAGGAGAATAATACATTTGCAAGAAATTGTAAATCAATTACCTGATGCATTTAATGATGCTGCAAAGGTAACTAGATCCCATATGCTAGCTACAAATGTGCGGGCCAGAATTAATGTTCATGTTGGATAAAATCTAAACAAGGCGGCAAATGAATCTATCTACTACACGTCAAAAGCGTGGTAGACCCATAGGTTCCAAGGATAGTGCTCCTAGAAAGAGGAGAGTAAATGAAACATCTTGTCCTGATAAAAGTCTGATAGTGGCTGAAGCTTCGAAAATAGATAATAAAGATGTGCATATTTCCAAATTTACTGAAATGCCTATCGATGCCTCTAGAGAGGCACAAGTACATGAAAATGAAGAGATCTCGATATTCTATGTATGTTCAGGTGAACTGTAAAATATAAAAGCACTTGTCATCGATGACATATTTAGCTACGCAGCAGCTACTGAAATATCAAAGGACAATGATGATTGTGAAAATGAACCACGTAGCATAAATGAATGTCGACAAAGAAAAGATTGGCCAATGTAGAAAGATGCTATTCAAGCATAATTGACTTCTTTAGGAAAAACGTGGTGTATTTGGACCTATAGTGAAAACACCAAAGGACATAAATCCTGTTGGCTTTAAATGGGTGTTCGTGAGAAAACGAAATGAGAGAAACAAAGTTAAAAGATACAAAGTCCGACTTGTAGCACAAGATTTCTCTCAAAGACCTGGAATTGACTATGTTGAGACATACTCTCCAATTATGGATGTCATTACTTTTAGATATCTAATTAGTCTCACAGTTTCTAAAAATCTTGATATGAGACTTATGGATGTTGTAACTGCATATTTGTATGGAGACTTAGATACTGACATCTATATAAAAACTCCAGAAGGATTTATATTGCCAGAGACTAAGTTAAAGGGTATGTGTGTTCAATTAAACTTAGACAAGCATTATATGGATTGACACAATCTAGAAGAATGTGGTATAATCGTCTTAGTATATATTTGACTAAGGAAGGATATAAAAATAGTCAAATTTGTCCTTGTGTCTTCATTAAGAAATTAGAGAATAGATTTTCGATAGTAGCAGCATACGTGGATGAAATAAACCTGATCGGATCTCCTGCAGAATTGGAGAAAACTGCAAACTATTTGAAAAAAGAATTTGAAATGAAAGACTTGGAAAAGACAAAGCTTTGTCTCGGTTTACAAATAGAACGAAGTTCTAGTGGAAATTAGTGCATCAATCCCGATATATTAAAAGAATTTTAAAATGATTCAGAATGGATAAAGCACATCCACTTAGTACACCTATGGTTGTATGAAGTATGGCTTTGGCGAAAGATCCATTTCGACCAAAGGAAGAAGATGAAAAAGTTCTTGATCCTGAAGTATCGTATTTAAGTGCTATTGGAGCACTACTATATCTAGCACAATACACAAGACCAGACATTACTTTCTATGTTAATTTATTATCTAGATATAGTTCTGCACTTACACTTGGACATTTGAATGGAGTTAAACACATAATGAGATATCTTCGTGGAACAACTGACATGAGATTATTTTATTTTTGTAATTCCACTAATAACTCTCATCTAGTTAGTTATGCAGATTCTGGTTATCTTTCTGACCCTCATAAGGGTTGTTCCCGAACATGTTATGTGTTTATTAATAATCATGCAGATATAGCTTGGCGATCAACAAAACAAGGTTCAATGGCAACTTCCTCTAACCATGCAGAATTAATTGCATTACATGAAGCAACAAGAGAAAGTGTGTGGTTGCGATCGATCATTCATCATATAAGGATAAATTGTCAACTACCCACAGTTACAGATGAGCCTACAACAATATTCGAAGACAATGCAGCTTGCATTGCGCAAGTCCGAGAGGGATTCACCAAAGGAGATCGAATGAAGCACCTTCCACCAAAATTATTTTATGTACATGAGCTCCAAATGACGAAAGTGATCGAAGTTAAGTAAGATCAAATGAAAACTTAGCCGATTTGTTCACTAACGCAATCCCAAAGTCCACATTTCAGAAGTTGGTACACGGAATAGGCATGCGACGACTTAATCCTCAGACAAACTAGTTGTTTCAAATCCATTGTATCGAGGGGGAGCATGAATTGTACATAATATTTTTGAGTTTTTCGTGTTGTACTCTTTTTCCTTAACTCAGATTTTTTTCACTAGATTTTTTTCTTAGTAAGGTTTTAATGAGGCAACAAATGCGCATATGCGACCAACAAATTAATGGTGTATATCCAAGAAAAAGTGTTGTAAATATGGATAAATTATCATAATTATTTGGTGTCTATAATCTATGCCTTTTGGTTATCCAAAACCTATGACTTTTGGTTATCCATAACTTATAGTTTTTGGCCTTCTTCTTTTAATTTTCATCATGATATTAACCTCCATTGTAAGCCTATATAAGAGGCTATTATCAAGTTGATTTATACGAGTGAATGAAAAAATATTTTTCTATTTTGTTCATCTTTTTGCTTTATAATATTCTAATAATTCTTCTACCAAACCTACATCAATATCCATAAAAAAACTGACGATATTAACCCCTCATTGCTATAAAAAACAAAACAACCTCCATATTATTGTAACTCATGCCTTTTCACCTTTTATCTCCTTGTAACCTAGACATGACCTTTGGCCCTTCATTTCTTCATAACCTCCAACCTCTCTCCCTATATAAAGAGAGGTTGGGATAGCTTGTATGTGGCACTTGAGTGATTTATATTATACGAGTATACTTCGTCACATCTCTGGCGTGTTTGAGTTTTTGCCTTACAACACGTTATCAGCACTTTGCTCGTGCAACGCCGGAGACCCGACGTACCGTTCGTTTTTTTTACCTCCTTCCACCGTACGGTAAGAAAGGCATGGACCACGGGGCAGTAGATTGTCTGGTTGATAGTGGAACGACTCACACTATCTTGAGAGATAAATTATACTTTATCTCTTATACACCTAAAGTAACCTCAGTGACAACCATTTCGGGACCCTCAACCCTTGTTCAAGGTTTTGGCAAAGCCCGTTTTTCGTTGTCCATTGGTAGTCCCGTTGAAGTATCAGAGGCCTTATATTCTCCAAGGTCCAGTCGTACCTTACTGAGTTTTAAGGATATTCGAGGAAAACGGATTTCATGTTGAAACTGCTCGAGAACATGGCTTTGAGTATCTTTTCATTACCTCCACTCAGTACGGCCAAAAGCGTATCATGGAGAAGTTGAAAAGTCTTTCAAGTAGTTTGTATCTCACTACGATACAACACATCGAGAGTAATCTCATCATTCGCCGAGCGCCAGTTGATGAGAGCATTTTTATGCTATGGCATGACCGGCTGGGTCATCCTGGTCAAAATACGATGCTTCGTACTATGAATGCATCGCATGGGCATCCTCTTGGAGGAAAGAATTTCGTTATAAATCCGAAAAGCCTTTGCCAAGCTTGCTCGATTGGAAAGACGAATCTTAAGCCGCTCCATGTGAAACCTACGAGATTGGTTTCTCAATTCCTTGAAAGAATTCATGGAGATATGTGGACCAATCCATCCAACATGCGGACCATTTAAATACTTCATGGTTTTGGTTGATGCATCGACTAGATGGTCACACGTAGTATTATTGTCCACCAGAAACACAGCGTTTCCTAAATTCCTCGCCCAGATCATTAAGTTAAGGGCTTACCATCCGGATTATCCGATAAAGTCTATTAGACTTGATAATGTCGCCAAGTTTACCTCAAAGACTTTCGATGATTATTGCATGACTTTGGGAATAAATCTTGAACACCCTGTTGCGTATGTTCATACCCAAAATGGCCTAGCGGAAGCTTTTATAAAGCGACTGCAAGTGATAGCGCGGACCTTGGTTATGCGCACCAAACTTTCACTATCTACATGGGGCTATGCAATTTTGTACGCTACGAATTTGGTCCGTCTGAGGCCCATGGCCACCCAACCACTTTTCGCGTACCAGCTGGTTACTGGATGTGAGCCTGACGTCTCACATTTACGTGTGTTTGGGTGCCTAGTAAATGTTCCAATTGAGCCGAGAAGGCGTTCAAAATTTGGACCTCAGAAGCAACGAGGAATATATGTCGGTTATAACTCCCCGTCCATCATTCGCTATTTAGATCCCTTGACAGGCGATCTCTTTACCGCGAGACACGCGGATTGTGACTTTGATGAAGCAATCTTCCCGTCGTTAGGGGAAGAAATGCATGCTAACGTTGATAAGGAATGACGTGAATTAGCATGGCATGTGCCCGCTTTTGCTCATCATGATCCTCCCTCTGCACATAGTGATAAGGAAGTGCAGAGGATTCTAGGTCTGCAAGATATTGCAAATCAAATACCAGACGCATTTAGCGACCTAGCAAAAGTCACGAGATCAATTATACATGCTGCAAATATGCCTGCAAGGATAGATGTCCCTGAGAGATGCCATGTTCCTGTGAAACATGTTACTCCGGTCGAACCCGCCGAGCAAAGGACGCTGCCATCGGCCGTCCAGTCCGCCGCTATTCCCAAGAAGAAGGGAATACGGGTTGGTTCCAAAAATGTTCTGCCCCGGAAGCAGAGAAATCTTGTTGAAAGCGTTTTGCCATATGAGATCATTAAGGATCACGGCGATGTATTAGAATAGCGCGTTCCAAATGAAACGCCTATTCCTAATCATGCCGATAACCTCAAAATATCTGTCGAGTATGCTAGCTTAGACGATATTTTGAAGCGAAATGAAACTGTCATCGATGATGTGTTCATATACTCAGTGGCCACTGACATTATGAATAATGATGACATGGAACCTCGCAGCGTTGCCGAGTGTCAACGACGAACGGACTAGCCACAATAGAAACAAGCAATCTAGGCTGAATTAGATTCCTTAGCGAAAAGAAGCGTGTTTGGACCTATAGCTCCAACACCACCCAATGTTAAACCAGTTGGTCACAAATGGGTTTTTCTAAAGGAGCGTAATGAGAGAAATGAGATTGTACGATACAAGGCTCGTCTTGTGGTGCAAGGCTTCTCACAACGCCCTGGAATTGATTACGAGGAGACGTATTCTCCCGTAATGGACGTCATAACGTTCCTCTACTTAATCAATTTAGTAGTTTCCGAAAAACTGAATATACAGCTCATGGATGTGGTCACAGCCTATCTCTACGGGGATCTGGACACAGAGATATACATGAGAGTCCCTGAAGGACTAAAGATGCCTGAATCAAGTAGTTTCCGACCACGGAACGCGTTCTCGATTAGACTGAGGCGTTCGCTATATGGATTGAAACAATCCGGGCGAATGTGGTATAACCGCCTAAGCGAATACTTGATCGGTTTGGGATACATTAATAACGAACTTTGCCCATGTGCGTTCATAAAGAAATCCACTTCAGGATACGCAATCATCGCGGTCTATGTAGATGACATGAATCTCATAGGAACCGAAAAAGACTTGTCAGAAACTGCTAATATCCTGAAGAGGGAATTCGAGATAAAGGATCTTAGGAAGACACGGTTTTGCCTCAACCTGCAGATCGAGCACCGTAAAGATGGAATTCTTGTCCATCAAGCGAACTACACCCAAAAGGTGTTGAGACGCTTTAGTCATTTTGACGTTAAGCCGTCCGCTACTCCCATGATCGTCCGCTCTCTAGACATTACTAAGGACCCATTCCGTCCAAAGGAGGACGACGAAGAGATATTGAGTCCTGAGTGCTCTTATCTGGGTGCAATAGGCGCTTTATTGTACTTGGCCCAATGTACTAGACCGGACATCTCGTTTGCTGTGAATTGTCTAGCTCGACACAGCACCGCGCCAACACGCCGCCATTGGAATGGCATAAAAGACATTTTTCGCTACCTTAAGGGTACTACGGACTTGGGCTTATTCTATCCCTACGCGGTTTTGAGTGAGTCCAACGCTCTTGGCACTCGAAGCAACGCGACCCTTGTTGGCTACGTCGATGCGGGATACTTATCTGATCCGCACAAGGGGCGTTCCCAATCTGGTTATGTCTTTACCATTGGAAACACGACGATTTCTTGGAGGTCTCGCAAACAGACCTTAGTGGCTACTTCAACGAACCACTCTGAGCTACTCGCGCTCTATATGAGGCAACTAGAGAGTGTGTATGGATTCGAACTGTTATTGGCCATATTCGAAGTACATGTGATCTTCCATATGACCCAGATGAACCTGTTGTCGTCTATGAGGACAATACCGCTGTTATTGATCAAGCGAAACATGGTTACATAAAAGGGAATGTACAAAACACATATCTCCCAAGTTGTTCTTTACACATGAACAACAAGCGCTTCAGAAGATTGAAGTGCAACACATTGGATCGGAGAATAACCGTGCAGACTTGTTCACCAAGTCACTGCCGAAACACTCGTTCCAGAAACATGTCAGAGCAATTGGACTTAGAAAACTTTTAGAGCTAGCCTAAGTGAAACATGTTTCCTGCACCCTGTTGTGTGCATATGAGGGGGAGCGCCCCAACGAGCGCCTCCAAACGCCCTGTTGTGTGTATATCCCGCGCCCTGTCGAGTGCGAGTGAAAAGGGGAGCATCCTGATGTATGCTTGCGTACTCTTTTTTTTTCCTTAGACCAAGTTTTTTCCCATTGGGTTTTTCTTGGCAAGTTTTTTTTAACGAGACACAGTTCAAATCCCTTATTCACTAAGGATTATTATAATCAGGAGGAGTATCCAGTTGTATACTTCTAAACCATCGTGTACTCTTTTGTCCTTCGATTAGCGGTTTTTTTCTACTAGGTTTTTCCTGACAAGGTTTTGATGAGGCACCTTTGCAATGGTTAGTTTACCCCCATCACACTGACTTGTGTGTACTCTTTTGTCCTTCGACCAAAGTTTTTTCCACTGGGTTTTCTTTGGCAAGGTTTTGACAAGGCACAAGTAGGTGGTCAAATTTGAAGGTGCAATCTACAGACAGACGAAGAAACTCAGAGGTGTTTATAAGAAGAATTTCTGGAGAGCCAAGGGGGAGTGTTGTAACTCATGGCTTTTCACCTTTCATCTCCTTGTAACCTACACATGACCTTTTGCCCTTCATTATTTATAACCCCCAACCTCTCTCCCTATATAAAGAGAGGTTGGGATAGCTTGTATGTGGCACTTGAGTGATTTATATTATATGAGTATACTTCGTCACATCTCTGGCGTGTTTGAGATTTTGCCTTACAACACACATGTTATTAATCCTCGCACGCTAGTATAAAACAAATCAGATATCCCAAAACTCGTGTATCCATGATATCTTAAATAATTATTGTTACAAAAATTATATTTATAGAAAAGGAAACGTTAGAGCATCATTAGACCATCTCCAATTGGGGTTTCTATCTTCCCTATTTCTATGGAAGAAATGTATTTTAGAAAAAAAAACTTCTGTCAATGGTAGTTTCTATCACCATTTCTATCCTAAGTGGCAATAATGTAGGATACAAACTTTCTATGAGGGTTTCTACATGTAGAAACTCTCATAGAAATTTTTCTCTCTCTCATGACAATTATTATTGGACCTCACACCATTAAATTGATCCTTTTACTATGTGACACATAGGATAGAAATGGAGAACAATTGGAGAGCATTTGTTGTATGTGTACAATTTCTATGTAGAAACTCTTCCAACTATGATAGAAATCTCCTTAAAGTACAATGCCAAGTAGGATAAGAACTCAATTTTAGAAATCACCATTGGAGATGGTCTTCCCATACCAACTTCTAGATTATAGATTTAGAATGTAGGCCATAGAATAGTAAGATCCATGGAGCTATAGGTCGAGCATGAGAATTTCTAAATTCAGAATATAGAAAATTATTTTGTATAATAGTAAGTTCCAGTTTGGAGCTAAATTCTAGTTTTACATTTTTTTTCATATTAATTTTTGACCACACAACTTTCGGGACCAAAGCTCATTTTATTATTTTTTGTACTATTCTCACATAAATCCAATCAATTCTACATTTATTTTTATTTTAAAACTTTAGATTTTAAGATTAAATTTTGAACACCATCTACCGATGATCTTATAGACTAGGGATGTGCATCGGTCTGTGGTCGACCTATTTGGTCACAATCGAAGTCGAACCGAAGTTAATCGGTTTGAAAATAATCATAGTTGAACCAAACCAAGCAATTGGTCGGTTCAGATTTGAAACCAACCGACTTGGTTCGGTCTGGATCGGTTTGGCTGATCAGTTTTAATAAAAAAATTTTCAAGTATATAAAGTATTTTACAAAGTAAATTCAAAAAAAAATAAATCCTAACCATCTCTTGTCTGTAAGATATTTTTATGATATACCAAAGTGGACTATAATATTCTAAGTAAACCACTTGCATATTAATTTTTTCCACAAATCTAAAATGAATCTAAAAAAAACCGTAATCCTAATAAATCTATGAATTGAAGATGAAATATATATATATATATATATATATATATATATATTATCTTGAGGGGTCGGCAGAGCCTGGAACGGTCACTCTAGGGTAACATATGTTTAAACGCTATTAGAAAGAGAGTCAGAGATTTTATAATATGAACAACCGCCTCCATATTCCAAAGTCCAAAGACTCCAAACCGTGGGATGAATAAGCTGGATCGGATATGAACCTAATTTTATACTGTTACTAACTGGATTCGGTTTGGTTCGATTAATTTTTTTTTTTTGGAATGACCAAATTATGAACCGAACCAAATCGATCGATTTTTAAATTGCCCAATTAAAATCGATCGATTTGATTTAATTTGGTTGGATTTGATAAGTTTGATCTAAATATACACGTCCCCGTGGCCGTAGTCCGTTGGAAATGGTGGAGTACCCCGACACAGTGGCGCGGATTCGAGCCTCCTTGAAAATATGCCTCCAAGTACCATTAAGAAGTGGACACCCTAAAAAAAAAAAAAATCTAAATATACACACCTGGACACATCAGTTTTGGAGACAGCTGCCTCCAACATTAGTTTACACTTTTACATACACTCCACACTTTCCCACACCACATTAGGATGAATGAACTAATGGGCTCTCCCTTCCACTTTAATAAATTAAAACTGGTACCAAGTTTAGAGTACCCACGGAGAAGAAGGAATTAATAGTAAGATATTGGTAAAGAATGGAGAAATCCCATATAATATTTGAGTTAGAAAAAAAAAGGATATGGAGCATGCCTCCTTCCATCCACTCTCGAGTCGCTCTCCCCCCACTCCTTCTGAATCCTCCACTTTGTCTCTTGGCTACTGCTGCTTCTTTCTGGGGAAGCGAGTCAAAAGCCAGCCCCACTCTGTTGCTGTTGTTGCCGAGTGCTCTTTCCCTCCCCCACACTGTTGCATTGCAGTGGGTCCCACCCTCCCCACTTTCTCCCTACTGCTGCGCATAAACAGTGACACATCTATGGTATTTTTCTCATGCACCCATCCCCAACATGCCTATCCTCTTTTTTCATCTTTTTTTTTTTTTTTTCAATTGTTCCCTTCTCTTGCTTACACTGTCCTTCACAAAATTTTATTTTTTAATATTTAAATAATTGATACTATATTATAATAATAACAAACAGTAATATTTATCTATCTAACTATATAGTTATTTACCAAATTTAGACTTTGAATCTCAATAAGTTTCAAATTTTGTGTTTAGACCTCTATATTATACATAATTAGTATTTGAATCTCAAAATTATCACTAATATTTCAAAAGTGTCATAAAAAATGTCACTAATTATTTTGGTGACATTTTTAAGACCAAAATACTAATTATGTATAACATGGAGACTCAAATACAAATTTTAGAACTTATTTGAGACCCGAAGTCTAAATATCCCATATTAATTATTAACACCAGTTATTTAAGTTTTTTTATGATTAGTACACTAATTATAAATTACTATAACAAAAATAGAAATATTAATGGTGGTTGTAGATAAGAATAAGGACATCCATATTTGAATTTATCCATAAATCATAACACTCTTATTTAGATGTCCATTTTAATTATTGTCTTATTAATTATTATTTTTATTTCTCTATTTTGTTATTAATTTTTTTGGTGGAGAGATTTTTTTTAAAATATAATTTTTAAATAACTTTTGATGGAATTCCTTTACTTCTCGTAATATTTTCCAACGCATAGGTACGTAGTGGACAAGAGTGCTGCTGCACGCGACAAATATACCAGAACAGCCTCTAATTGCTGATGCGCATGCCTAAGGGATTTTGATGAGAGGACACATTTGTATTGTAGCCAGACAGGAGAAAAACAAAGGTGACATTGCCAGTTTGGAAGCCCATTTCCTCTCTCTGTGGTTTAGATGTGTCTTATTCTTGGAGATGGGTCAAACGAGACTTTTGTTTTAGAGCCGTTAATTAGAAGAAGTAGGGATAGAAGAGAAGTAGTTGGCTCGATGGCAGGAGAAAACAGTAGCAAAAAAAAAAAAAAAAATGGAGTAATCATGCTATTCTGTTTGCTTCTGCTGCTCAAGGTGGCAGCCGTTACCTCTTCTTCACTCACTCACTCTCTCTCTCTCTCTCTCTCTCTCTCTCTCTCTCTCTCGCGCGCGCGCGCGCGCGCACACACACACATACACTCTCTCTCTCTCTCTCTCTAGCTATAGTCATACATACATGCATACATACGTACATACATACTCCATAGTCTTCGTGTTCCGAGTAAAACTTTGATACAGATAGTATATCAAAGTTTTGATACAGCCATTGTATAACAAATAGATTTCATCTCAAAGTTTTCACATGTATACACTTGCACGATTTACTAAAAGAGAGGAGTGGCACACTTGTCATACGGTGGCTTTATATCACAATTTTGATACAATCATCTGTATCAAAATTTTACATTTGTGCCTCTGGCCCTGCATTTTTTTTTGGGATATTTAGTATTAGGATCTTACATAATAGTGAATATTAGGGTTTGAATCTCCAAATTATCTAACTTTATGATTCGAGTCTCGAAATTACTGTTTCCGTATATTAATGAACAGTCATTTTGAGATCAAAATTCTAACATTGAATAATTTCGAAACCCAAATTCTAATATCCACTATTACTTAAGACCCTAAGAGTCTGCTTGGTAATGATGTTTTCACCGGCTTTGGAGTGTTTTTAAACCGACCGTTTATGAAAATCCATGCTTGTTAATTTTTTGAGCCACTGGATTTGGTCGACTCAAAAACCACCAAGCAGTGGTGTATTTTTTTTTGTGTGGCTTTATAAACACCACAAATCGGTAGGTATTGGGTGGCTTTATTATTTTATTCCATTTATATCCTCGACAAAAAAATTAAATATAACTATTAATAACTAAACCATATTTTTTTTCTTTCTTTGTTTCTCTTTCTTTTTTTTCCGTGACTGCTCTTTTCTTTCCGATTGAACGAAAATCAGAATTGTACTTGTCCTTGGAGTTCCATCGGGTGCAAAGTTATTTTTTGAGACAAGAATACAGAAAAAACTTTTTGATGTAGGGGTTACCTTCACATCCATAAATTTATATTTTATCAAAAATAACTTTTATTTATATAAAAATAATTTTATTATTATAGAAAACTTTTAGAACTGCTGGTTGATGAATTACCAAACATAGATTGAATTAGTTTAAAAGTTGTTACTTAAACCATAAAAAATCGAACTCCTTGTAACCGTTTATTTTCACTATTCTAAAAATATCTCGTAACCGCTACTTCCATAATTGCCGACTGCCCTAATACTTTCTGGTATGCTGAAATGTTTTTTTTTATTTTATTAATTTCAAGAAAGCCAAAGTCTATGTATGTAATGTAAGCATTACATCCGTACTCTTTGTTGCTTTAATTGATACCATTTTCTGATATCACTGGATTCACTGCAAAAGCCTTGATAATCCTCTCCTCTTTCTCTCTCTCTCTCTTTTCTTATAAAGCTCAGCCTCTGCAGCTGCTGCTCTGTTGACACTGTTTCCACTCTTTTGCTTTTTTGTTTTGTTTATTCCGCAGGGGGGAGGGGTTCATTCATCACCACACCACCAACAGCTCCTCACTCCTCTCCACTCCACAATGCTACTACTACTTATTACTTGCTTTTGTAGTTTGCAGCAGTAACAGAGCGTAGCTAGCCAAAGCCAATTTTCCTCCACCAAGCTCTTCGTCCACCATGCCTCTCAGGCCCATGTCCAAGGACTCCTCCCACAATGGGGAGAAGCACCTGGTCTCCTCCTCCAAGAAGAAGCCCCTCCACAACTCCAGCAACCACCACCAGCAGCAGCAGCAGAACGACTCTCCGGACACGACCAAGAAGCAGAGCAGCACCACCAGCGGAAGGAGGAGGGGGAGAGGGAGAGGGAAGGTCGCGCCGACGACCGATCAGGAGGGGGGAGCAGCAGCGGGAGCTGCTGCTGCCGGCCCTCCCGTGGTCTCAGCCAGGAGCACCGCCTTCTGCAGGCGGCCGGGCCTCGGCCAGCTCGGCACCAGGTGCATCGTCAAGGCCAACCACTTCCTCGTCAACCTGCCGGAGCACGATTTGATACACTACGACGTACGTTCCCTTCCCTCGTCGCGACGGAACGTAAATTTTTCTAGGTTGAATCGATCTACGCAAATATTGTTTTTTTTAATTGAGCTAGCTGGCGCGTGTGATTTTGTTCAGGTCAAGATTGCGCCGGAAGTGTGCTCACGCAGCGTCAACAGGCGCATCATTGCCGAGCTGGTCCGGCTCTACCGAGAGAGCGACCTGGGCACGAGGCTCCCGGCCTACGATGGGAGGACGAGCCTCTACACTGCTGGCCTCCTGCCCTTCGCTTCCAAGGACTTCGTGGTAAAGCTCTGCGACGAGGACGATGGGACCGGGGTCACTAGGTACATTTCTTTGTTTTTTTCTTCTTTCGACCGGTTTTGATGCATAGGGTGTTTGTGTCAGTGTCCTGTTGAGGTACAGGACACGACACAAACAAAAAATTATATAAGAATTTGCGTGGTCGGACAAGATGCCTCCATCTACGGACGATGGTGATTTAGTTCTACTATGTTACAATAGCTCTCTCAACCCTTCTCTCCTTGCTGTCAAGAGCTCTCTCAACCCTTCTCTCCTTGCTGTCAAGAGCTGTCTACCATAAAGATAAAAGAATAAAAAAACCTCTTTCAAACTCTTGTATTGACAACTTTTGCTCTGTTGTGTTAGACTTATTCATCAACTTTTGCTCTTTTGTGTTAAACTTATGAGTTTAGGCCATAGATTTTATACCAGTTTAGAGTTTAATCCCTCATATATCCGATTGGAGAGTTTAAACTCTAGAGTTTTATTTGTTTTCTTTTTTCCATTATACCCTCCCTAAACTTTATATAAAAATTTCATTATCAAACATGAAGGAATGGTATAATAGGAAAAAATAAACAAAAAATAAAAATCCAGGGGCTAAACTCTCCAATTGGACATGTTAGGACTTAAACTCTAAACTGGTATAAAACCCAGGGTCTAAACACTAATTAGCCCTAAACTTATTCAACAATTTTAATTAAGCACAATTGAGATAACTCAAAGAGAATCTTTAGGCCCCCAATCCTATATACGCTCCAAAAAATGGTCATGAGTCTATTTTTGTCTGACATTTTTATTCATATATCTAATATATAGAAATCCACTCCTATATATGCATGGATATTGGCCTATTTTTGGCCGCCATTGTTTTTCATGTCCTATAGGATTTTTGGGTTCTGACTCTTGTTGTTGCTAACTGTGAAGGGAGAAGGAGTATAGAGTGGGGATCAAGTTTGTAGCTAGAGCGAACCTTCACCATCTGCGCCGGTTCATAGAAGGGAAGCAAGCAGATGCTCCTCAAGATGCCATTCAGGTTCTCGACATAGTCTTGAGGGAATTGTCGAATCAAAGGTGCTATATACACACCAACCAACTACAACTACTGCAAATGTTGGGTGCACTAAACTCGGACATGTTAATTTTAATTAGGTACATATCTGTGGGGAGATGTTTCTATTCACCTGATATCAGGAAGCCGCAGAGACTGGGTGATGGATTGCAGTCGTGGTGTGGCTTCTACCAGAGCATCAGGCCAACGCAGATGGGGCTTTCGCTCAACATTGGTAGGGATTTCGGCTCCTGTCTACTGACCCTACCGGTTTTGGGGAGTGAAGCTTTATTGCTTAACACGATGTGCATGTCTTCTTCGCTCTTTTTTTTCTTTTTCAGACATGTCGTCAACTGCATTCATCGAGCCATTACCGGTGATCGAGTTTGTAGCCCAAATCTTGGGGAAAGATGTCTTATCGAGGCCGCTATCAGACTCTGATCGTGTTAAGGTACACCCATACTTGACCCCAAATTTGTCTAACCTCATTTTCAAACTAAATATTGAATGCAAATTCATTATACTCGATTACATTAGGGGAAAAAAAATAGAATGATGTGTTTGGAAGTATATATATTCTAATATTTTTTCAGACATATGTTCGTATTTGAAGACTCGTGCTCGTCACTTTGCAGATCAAGAAGTCTCTTAGAGGTGTAAAGGTTGAAGTTACTCACAGAGGGCACGTGCGTCGGAAATACCGGGTTTCAGGATTGACATCTCTGCCTACACGGGAACTAATGTAAATTTACTTATCTATGTATCTTTGTCTATTCCCATAGAATAGCAAATGCTCAAAGTTGTAACTTATACATATATTAGCATCATAGTGCATTGCATATTTGCATGTATATGTTCTTATACTTGAAATTTGTTCAAGTCTCACTTTACACAAACAGACTCACTTAAAATATTCTCTTAAGGCTTGTATGTTTCTTCCGAATCAAACTTTTATTTGCATCAACACATTTTAGGTGCTAAATTGTCAAGGCTTAGATTTAGACTATTTCTGTTTAAACAGTTTCCCTGTTGATGATCAAATGAACATGAAGTCCGTGGTAGAATACTTCAAAGAGATGTATGGATTTACAATTCAACATTCCCATCTTCCTTGCCTCCAAGTAGGAAACCAGAAGAAGGCAAACTATCTGCCAATGGAGGTGAGATGAATGCCCCATTCAGCTTTCATTAACGTAACAAATACTTGCGTATTCGTATACACTTATACTTACAATGCAACAGGCTTGCAAGATTGTTGAGGGTCAGAGATACACAAAGAGACTGAATGAAAAGCAGATTACATCCTTGCTGAAAGTAACATGCCAAAGGCCCAAGGCACAGGAGATGGATATATTACAGGTTTAAATTCTAATTACCATATACCTGAAGTTATTCAACTCTTTCGGGATATATGTATCACCTAAGGAGGTGGCTGTGTGAAGTTGCTCGAGTCCCTACTCGTCTCGTTTCTATACAAGGAATGTGCCTCAGTATATCCATATACATCCATTTTACAAACATCCAGTTAGGTACTGATATGTAGATACCTGTCTAACCACCTTTTGTGGAGATGTTTAGGATAACGGGAACAAATGGAGAGGGAAACAATCTACTACTCACCCCTGATTGCAAATGGTGGAGCCATTTGAATTTTGATGTATATTTGTGGGCTGTCTTCTACTAGAGCCTCAAAATTTGGAATTGTCATTCCTTTTCCTCAACTGCTTAAAGTGTCATAGTGCTGAGTTCAATTCCCTATTAGTAAATTGTATCATTTTACTTCTTCTTATAGACTCTTTATAGTCCAGGGAATTTGGTGGGTACTCCTTTTTTTTTTGGAAAGAAAAACGGTGGGGAAGTCCGGAACGTTTCATTAAAGAGCAATTAATGAAACACCCTCCAAGAGACCAAAAACACAAAGTATAAGCTTAGGGGCTGTTTGGTTGGCAGTAGGTGACCGGAAAGTGCCACCTTCTGCTGCAACTGCTCGGTGAAGGCAGCAGTTCCGGTGTTTGGTTGGACACAGCAAGTGCATGGTAAGTGTCTAATCGCAGTAACTGTGTGGTAACTCTCTTATGTTTTTTTTTCAACATTCAGTTACATCAAATATTGGGGGAAGTGCACAGCAAGTGAAGAGAGAGAAAAAAAAATGGGAAGAGGCTAGAAAAATGGGACGGCGAGCACCAACGACGAGGCAACCGCCACTACCACCACCAGCGCCGATGCCGACCTGTCGTGCTCCTCCACGCAGCCCATGACAAAGAAGATTTGGACCTCGAGGCGCCGTGGAAGCGCTGCCGCTGTTGCGGCCTCATCAGAGAGGAGATGGAGGAGGAGCCACCACCACCAGCGCCGACGCCGAGCCGCCGTGCTCCTCCATGCAGCCCTTGGCAAAGAAGATCTGGAGTTCGAGGCGACGTGGAAGCGATGTCGCTGTTGCGGCGTTGTCGGGGAGAAGATGAAGGAGGAACATAGGCGGGCGCTTGACGTAGTCGGAGGAGTCGGAGACGTGGTGGAGTAGACGGAGGGGAGGTTGAAGGGAATAGGAATGTTGTTTTCTTTGGGAAAAATGAGGGGATGGAGAAGAAAGGTGCTGTGGGAAAAGAAATATCTGACGATTAGTATTCTTAATACATAAGTATTCTTAATAATTAAATAATTATAACTTAAAAATTAGTATTAGTAGTAATAATAATAATTATTATTACTTAAGTTAACTAATTAGTTATAATAAAAAAGTAAATAATTGATTAATTATTAGTGAAATCAATTTAATTATGATAGTTAATATTTTTTTCCCATTGAATTATAGTATTTAATTTAATTATGGGTTACCAACATCCACTTTCAACAACCATCCAAACACAAAATTCATTTTTCTTCCACTTTCACCAAACAAAAAGTACTCCATCCAAACACATTTTGGAAAGTGTCACTTGCTGCAAGTCCACAGAAACTCAACTTGCTGTAAGTGCCACTTTTACACTTTCAAAGAGTTACATCGATCCAAACAGCCCCTTAAAGGTGTTGCTTGGTTGCTGCATAGCCAAAAGATAGGTTTATAAATCAGCCAACTAGTTTAGGTTTTATGGTGTGACTCTCTTCTGCATGTAGCTACCTTGGTTAAGAAATGACGTTAACATTGGGGACTGATGTTTGGGCTTTAACCGGTCATATTGTTAATTCTTTTATGGAGCTTTCTTATTGTACTTTCCTTTTAAAGCCCTTAGTGTATGTAGTCAATTTCCTTCTTTATAGGATGTGACCCATTTCCACTAGGTCCTATGTTGTTGCAGCTCAGTCAGCTAAATCAATATTTCCTATGGCAAACCCTGCCTTGGAATTGGTTCTTATTTCGTATATACACCACCCAAAATTTTAACAAAGAAATGTATACGCGCCTACGCGGTTTAAGTGGATTCACTACGGATTACGCAATAATGTAAGCGAAATGCCATACCGGTAAAACCACCGGAAAAGCGAGAACACTACTAAATAAAGTTACATGAGGTACGATATTTGGACTGCGCCCATATGATTTTAAAGGAGAGCCCCTTGTTTTAATTAGTCCTGGACCAATCACAATTATCTATATGCCATGCTCCTACTTCCTATCCAATGCTGGACTGAATACCAACTCCATTGTCACCACCTTTGAGTGCTCAACCAGATACGACTTCACCTTAGCTCCTTTCTGACAGTCGACCACCATACAAGATCCAACATATTGTCATCTCGATCCATTCGACCACATACTGACATGTTTATCCGCACCAGTATTGGGTGACCCAACCACGTCTTACTCGTCAACCCTTATTCTCTCTAGTTTCTTGGATTTCCCAACAAGACTTTATGAAAGCCTTGTTGCAACGAATGATAATTAATTGTTTTCTATCGCAACTCGAAACTTTCTTTGCCGTTGAACTTTTCTACCTCGAATCGTCCGAACATTGTTGTAGAATTCACTGTCATTGTCAATTTTTCAGTTCTTCAGCCGAAGCTCTCTGTACCACTTTTTTGGGAATAGCTGTGACGAACCGAGACCCATAATACCGAACACCGTGAATGACTTGCAGAAAATAAAGATTCCAAGATACAAGACAAAGATGCAATATTATAAATGGAGAGTCCTACCCTGTAAAAGTCACCGGGACAACGAGATTAATCCTAAATAAGCTTACAATACTTTACAAGATCACTATAACTTTGTAACCCCCAATATCGAAGAAAGTACACAAAGAGAAGCTAAGAAATTCCAGAGATTTCATCCAAGAAGATTTGAGAAACCCAATCTCTCTTCTTCAACCTCTCCATTTTTTCTTTCTCTCAACATATTGGTGGCTACCCAACATCTCTTTTGAGAACAAGGATCTACAAGGAACTCTAGGCCCCTTTCTATAGCATGCTTTGTTTACAGATATAGAAAGCCAATTATCTGGAAATCCAATAAGTAGGCATGACAATGGTTTTTTCATTTGGAAGTCCAATATGATAAAGTTTTGACAAGGACTTTACTCCAATCCTATTATTATTAGGATTACCATATATGACCTCTACCAGGTTCACCACGTGAAATTTGGACTCCATTCTGTCATTTCTTAGTGATGATGGACTACATAATCTACTTATCTGTTGGTGCCTTTTCCAATCTTACTAAAGCTGTCTAAAATTCCAATTAACGACTGGCTGTATTTCTGTGGTGTTTCAATGTATATCTGATTTGTGGTTTACGACAAGAGGAACATTTTGTCACATATGTATGTTATTCTCAGACAGTTCATCAAAATGGTTATGAGCAAGATCCCTATGCAAAGGAATTCGGAATCACAATCAGTGACAAACTTGCGCCTGTTGAAGCGAGAGTGCTTCCAGCTCCATGGGTAATGTACAGACCTTGCTAATAGACTCAGTTGATTAGCAGAATCTGCAATTTGGTTCTTTTGCAAGAAACTACAAGTCCACTTACTGAACCATGTTGACATATTTTTCATGAAATTTGATCATTGAAGCTGAAATATCACGAAACTGGCAAAGAAAAGGAGTGTTTACCTCAAGTTGGCCAGTGGAATATGGTGAACAAGGTAATGTTTTCCTGTTCGTAAGTCAAATGTGATATCGTGTGCACTATTGGATGCAAGTATTTCTAGTACTGTACAATAATAAAATATTTCCTTCACTGCAGAAAGTTATAAATGGTGGGACAGTTAATTACTGGGCTTGCATCAACTTTTCAAGAAGTATTCAGGAGAACACTGCTCACGGATTCTGTCAAGAGCTAGCACAAATGTGTCAGATATCTGGCATGGTAAACGTTTCTTATCCTTAGATTATTTGACTTAGGCAGGGGATGATTTTTTAACTGTACTTCATGACTTGTATCAACTTTTGCTACTTATATTATACCTTTTTAATGGGAACTGTCAACTTCATAGATATATCATTATGTGTAGATTAATGCTTTGCTAGTGGAACATGTAGTTGACTTTTAGGTAGAGTTCCCACACAAAGGTTTATTTTATTTTATTGAGAAAATAAAACAGTTTTATTTATTGTAAGGTTGTTTGTGATTTATTGTTGGCTAGTATTTGAATACAGGATAGTAAGGATTATCTTGAACTCTGTTTTAGTTGAAATTGTTATATATTTTTATGTTACGGGAGCTTGTTTGACAAGCAGTGTATGGTCTTGTGATGTTCTTGTCTTGAATGGTGTTTAATTTGAAATTGTTATATATTTTTATGTTACGGGAGCTTGTTTGACAAGCAGCGTATGGTCTTTGTCTTCACGAGATAAAAGTCTATGCCAGTGAATATTCATTGAATAAAAATCTTCACAATGAACTTTATGGACATTCCAATATCTATTTTGTGAGCTAGTATTCAGTCTCCATATGCCATTTGATCTAAATTTGGTATCCTTAACCCTCACTATAGGAATTTCAACGTGAACCTGTGATACCCATATACAGTGGAAGACCTGAGCAATCAGAAAAGGCTCTTAAGCATGTGTATAATGCAGCGATGAACAAACTCAAGGGCAAAGAACTAGAGCTTCTTATAGCCATACTTCCTGACAACAACGGTTCTTTATATGGTGAATTTCTTCTGTAGTCCCCTGTACACATGGAACAATGCATGCTTTTGCATCTGTCAATGGATTATGATTTTTGACACTTGATTGTATTCAGGTGAACTGAAGCGAATCTGTGAAACAGATCTTGGATTGATATCACAGTGCTGCTTAACAAAACATGTTTTCAAGATAAGCAAACAGTACCTTGCAAATGTGTCGCTTAAAATAAATGTCAAGGTAAGATTTTGAATTTTTTGTGCTTCTTGTCAAGATAAAAAATGTCTTCTAAATTCCCTTTTACAACTTTTATACGGGATACACAGATGGGTGGAAGAAATACTGTACTATTAGATGCCATAAGTTGGAGGATTCCCTTAGTTAGTGACAAACCGACAATAATATTTGGAGCAGATGTAACTCATCCAGAGACTGGAGAGGACTCCAGTCCATCCATTGCTGCGGTAATAATTTGCTACATCACATGGCTTTAAAACTTCTAATAGTAATATTTTTTTCTTTTTGGAGATGCTTTAGCTAATAACCAATTTTACAGGTTGTGGCTTCCCAAGATTGGCCTGAAGTTACAAAATATGCTGGATTGGTATGTGCGCAGGCTCATCGACAGGAGCTTATTCAGGATCTTTTCAAAACGTGGCATGATCCTCAAAAGGGAACAGTTACTGGAGGCATGATCAGGTTTTCATCTTTTATCATGTGATAATTGTCATATACTCGATCGTAAAGGAAGATAGCTTGACATCTTTAGCTAGTAACTTGGTTCAGGTGATCAGATGTAATTTCTCTTCCATTAATTTTGTAAGGACCATGCTTATGACGTATGCTCTACATAAATAACTCACAGAATTTAATTTCTCCTAAGATTAGTGCGAGTCTCGTAATCTATAAGACTATAATGCAGATAATTTTTTTATCAATGTATCACGACACCCTACATGCACAAAATTGACAACAACCAGGGTTAAACTCATGTCAGATATAATATCTGACAGAGAACAACATAGTACAGACTGTCATGTGACACTGTTTCGTAGGTTATATGTTGTTCAGAGTCCATAGTAGGCATGCTTATACCTGAGCCTTTTTTCATGGCCGTGTTTTCTCTTCATGAGACCTGATACTTTAGCCTGACAGGTTCCGCTGACTCAGATCATATTTGTAGCCTGATTTTGAATCTATTGCCAAGTACGGTAATCTTTACTCTGGTAAGGTTATGTTAGATGACCAATACTAAAGGTGGATGGGAATCAAGATTTCCATATCAAACCAATCAATGGTTCTGGATTTCTTTTCCAATTAAGATCAAATCAGGCTAGATTTCAGACATTGATATTTCCTGTACAATTACACCCTTGCAGGGATTCCTATTACATGCTATTGCGTAATTTACTATTACAAATAAAGATGGAGGATTTAGTAGTTAGAAGAGACCTATTGGGTTTACTTGCTCTGCTAGATTCATGTAATTATGGCAACTGCTCAAGTATGAAGATAAACTAAATGACTGGCCTCCTAAAATTGTTCCACAAAAAAACTTGCTTTGTGGAAAAGGGTTTGGTTTGTGAACACAGGGTTGAAGTGTTACTTATAAAATATGTCTCTCGCACATTTCAGGGAACTACTAATTTCCTTCAGGAAGGCTACAGGGCAAAAACCAATGAGGATAATCTTTTACAGGTAGCCAAATTGACTATTGGATGATATCCGTCTTCTGTTATTCCTCCCTTTAATGAATTGACTTGCTTAAACATATATTATGGCCTATGCATTTTTCTTAAAGCATGGCAGAACTGTTGTACCATTTTATCTCATTGTATTTGAATTGGATTGTCTTGTAGGGATGGCGTTAGTGAAGGTCAATTCTATCAGGTTCTCCTATATGAATTGGATGCCATTCGTAAGGTTTGTATTGGCACATCATTTACATAGTTGTTCTCATGTCCAACTTCTATTCCTTACCTGGTTAATTGCACAGGCATGTGCATCGTTAGAACCAAATTACCAGCCTCCAGTAACCTTCGTCATTGTTCAGAAGCGGCACCATACCAGGTTATATGCAAATAACCACAAGGATAGAAGCAGTACCGACAAGAGTGGGAATATATTACCTGGTAATCACTGTCTCCATTATGTTTCAGATACTAGATATTTTGGCCAAGAGCTGTAAACTATGAGCACCTCCAGGGGGAAGTGAGCTTCCAGTGAGTTACTTAGGGCACTTGAATTGTGGCCGCTCTTGCTGGTTGCACTTGAATTATGGAGTTTCTTTCAAATGTTTCCAATATAACCTGAAAAAAGTCTAATATTGCAGGTACGGTGGTTGATTCAAAGATATGTCATCCTACTGAATTTGACTTTTACCTATGTAGCCATGCTGGAATCCAGGTAAAATATTGGTTTCTTTCAGTTGATCTATTCTAGATCAAGTATCAGGGTTGCTTGATTTTTCACCATACCTGATATAAACTCGATTGTTTATTGACAGGGAACTAGTCGACCGGCCCATTACCATGTCTTGTGGGACGAGAATAATTTCACAGCGGATGAGATGCAAACATTGACAAATAATCTCTGCTACACGTAATATCCCGTTAACTAAGCATGTAATGCAATGCAATTTATGATATATAAGTATGGCATACTTGCTAACTTGACCAAAACTCTCTGCAGGTATGCTCGCTGTACTCGGTCTGTTTCTGTTGGTATGTATGCCCTTTCCTCCTAACTGCCTTGAGCATATAATCACTCTTTATTTTTTGCCTCTTGTTTTCCTATGTACTGACTGAAAATAGCCCCCTTCCATTCTAATTGCTGATCAAGCTGATTTATCAACTTCAACATGTCATCTTAAATAATAACTGTTGTACTATAAATCTATAATCAACAAGAGTACGTCGTGAGTGTGTGTTATATTTTTTATATTTTGTTTGTGAGAAAGATAATGGTGATTATTGTTGTGTGATTGTTTCAAATATTACTCTTGCAACATAACCATGCTATCCTGTTGGTTGTGGGTTGTCACTGTTTACAACATACTTGATGCCAAACCCTCAACATATACTCTTCCCTTCTTCCTTTTAGGCCTTTTCTTGCATCTAGAAGGTTTATATAGTATCTTCTCTTAACACTAATGCAAGAACCTCTTAAATCAAAGGTATTATTACCCTTCTAACTTAACTTTTTTTCCTATGAAAATTTGAGCAGTTCCACCTGCATACTATGCTCATCTTGCTGCATTCCGAGCTCGTTTCTACATGGAACCGGAACTGCCTGAGAATGCAACTTCACGGTGTACGAGAACAGTGAACGGGACATCCGTGAAGCCACTGCCAGCGCTAAAAGACAGGGTTAAGAGGGTGATGTTCTACTGTTAATGATCGAATGAAAGAAAAATAGAAGAGTAGCATGTACACCAATATTGTGTCTATAGTGTAGTATGTAGATTGATGGTTGATTACATGACACCCCCTTCTTTGTCATGGGGCCTGCCAAGGGATTACAACCTTGATGCATGTATACAAAATCAGGTCAGGACTGTAACTTCAGTTTTCGTCTCAGGAGTACCAACATGCGAGATGTGGTTCCTTTTAGCTTACCTGCAATGCTCGACACAAGATGCTCTAAGCTGAGGAAAACCCTATTAACAATATTGTTGTAAATATTTTTAGACTAATGTTATAACTCCTCTCTTTCAATTGTGTGAAAATTTTAACAAGATGTAATTGGTGAGTAGCGGCAAGCGGGAAGAGGCTTAGGTCTTCATCTATGGAAGCATGTTCTGATTTAATTCAAGCATGGCTCATTTTAATGTAAGCATGATTTGAACTTTATGGTAGTATATACTATATCTTTGGTTGAGAAGATGTAGGAAAATTTATTCAGTGGTCCGAGTTCACGACATGGCAGTGGTGAGTCGCTCCTTTACTCTTTCAATGTCACTCTCCTGGTGTGTTACGTCACTAATGGTGGAGAATCAAGGTTCACCACTGCTACATGGGTGAGCCCATACTAGAGTAATTTCTCGAGATGTGGAGGCTTCGGATGCATAAGGACCATATCATCATATCCCATGTTGTCTTTAGGGTTTCTCCAAATTCTCGTGTTTGGTACATAGAGAGTAGAACTTGGAGGGGACAATAACTTACCTCGCATTCAAAGGCTTATTTTTTACCATTAGCAAGAACTTCAGTTTGCATATCATAGGGAATTTGAACGGTTGCATATCATTGAGGAATTTTAACAAACTACTTACAGCTTGCCGAACTCAACGAGATGCTGCTTCAAGATACCGAGTTCCGCCATTTCCGAGGGGTCGTCGCCCCTTGCGCCGGCCTTGTTTTCTTGACATCCTTCGGTGTTCGAGGCGTCCGACGCTCGAGCCCGATGTCGTAATCATCGACAGCCGTGTCGACGGAACCGGCAGCCGAGAACAGGAGGCTGCTCCATTTGAAGAGGCCTTTCTTCTTCTTCTCCGAAACGAGCACGTCTATCTGGGCCTGCAGAGCGCGGCATTGCACCTGCAGCCGGGCCACGTCTTTCTGTAGCCTGCGCGTCTCCTGCTGGTGGGCCAGGAGCTGTCGCTTGGACGGGCACCGAGCTTCAGCTGGGAGCTGGAATGCGAGGTTTGGGCTGCGAGGCCCGCTGCCGAAAGAGGAGGTGCCGGCAGTCCACTCTGCGGTGGCGCGGTTGAGCTTAGACTGTTCGGAGAAGAGGATCTCGACCACGGACCGGACGGGAAGGCGGTCGTTGTGCAGCGCGTGGACGGATGCCT